>MQRK01222690.1:6880-33495 GCA_001938485.1 Girardia tigrina | reverse complement strand
CTCTTTCCCTTTCTATTTTGGATTTCATGTCGCTAAAAAACATCTGAGATTACTTAATATTAAGTAATAAACATACTTACCACGTTTAATTTTCAATAGTATATGCTTTAATAAAAAATCGAAAAATAATTTGTCCTTTAAAATATTTGAAATTATGAAATATTTAACTTCAGTAAAACAATAATGATTAATATAATGTTTTTATAGAACTTTTATGTAGATTAAATTCAAAGTATATTAACAACTAATAGGCAACTGAATATATTACATAAATTAAAAAATACGTATAAAAATAAAAATCGAGAATTAATGTGTCCACCAGTATATTATATAGAATAAAGTAAACCCAAGAATTTAAGAGACAAATAAGATTAAATAAACACATAGTAAGAATTTATAAAAGGTATGATTTTGAAGAGAAGGAATCCTTATTATTTTTGTAAGAAAACGAAAGAAGTTTAATTAAAGAATAAAAGTGCAAAATTTAAATTATTGACCTGAAAATTATTAGTTCAAACTGCGTATTAACCAATGAAATGCGAAATAAGCCTAACATCATACATCAAATATTAAAAGAGAAAAACAGAAAAGCTTGATTAGAAAGACTGAATCTGAAATTAATCTGATATTTAAAGTACAAATATATTTAATATTTTAATAATTATTAGGTTGAACCAAAAGTCTTTTCGTATTTTCTACGTCTTTTTGTTCAATTTTTTCTTATTACCAAATAAAGATATTTTATATACATGTGTTATATTTTTTAAAGCTCTTGAATTGCTTTATCACAATATATATTAAAACTTCTAATTAGTCATTAATATAATTGATATGGTCTCTTAGAAAAATCATGGAAAATTTTGAAAATCGTGTTCTTTTACGCCATTACTGGAAACAGGGCTTAAACGCAACTGCAGCAACAAAGAAGATATGCGATGTTGAAGGCGATAATGTGGTCTCAAATCGTACTGCACAAAATTGGTTCAAAAGGTTCAATGAAGGCGACATTGACCTCGGAGACAATGCACGTTCAGGCCGACCTATCACCGTAGAATCCGGAGCAATTCGTGAAACCGTCGAGACAAATCCGTCAATAAGTACTCGCAGATTGTTGGCCGAACTCGATATTCCTCAAACATCCATTGTACGACACATTCACGCTCTTTTTTTCCTTTCTTAACATAGATAAGACAGATTCCATTTACATCCATTTATATCCTCAATTTCATTTAATTCAATTAACATTTCTTTTATCTTATCTTCATTTTGATTATTGTTTTGAAAATTAAATTTTAATTCTTTAATAAATTCATTAGTGTATCTGCCTTCGATAAATGTGATCTAAAGTTATTTTGCTCTTTGAATTTGAATTTTTAATATCTTTATTTCCTCTTTTAAGTTGCAAATTTCGTCGAATTCTAATAATCCCATTTGAATATAACTTGCAGATAATCTTTCTTTTCAATTTGAGCTGCTTGATCTCTTAAATTGTCAGATTCTTCGATCTGGGCCCCATAAATTGGTTTATTTTGAAAATCTATTTTGAAAATTATGACATATGACATCACCCTTTTGGCTAACTCTATCTCTATCTCTATTGCTAATTAATACTCTATTATAATTATTTCTACTTCTATTTTCAGTATCAATATATCTCTCATCATTATTATTATATATATTATCATTATTATTATTACTATTCTCGTATCCATTATTTCTTTGATTACTATTATTATTGTATCCATTATTATTATACTCATTATTTATATTTCCATTATTTCTGTTATTATTTCTATTATAACTGTTATCATTTTCATCTTCTTCTTATTATTATTCTTATGATTATTCTTTATATTCTTCTTCTTCTTCTTCTCTTTATTATTATTATTATTATTATTATTGTTATTATATCAATTCAAGGAATTGCCATCAGCCCTGCCACCGGACTGTTGATTTTTTCTCGAATCTACATTTTTAAATATTTGACATGTTGCTCATATTTTTAAGGCTTAACATTTCTCAAATTATTTGCCTGAATATGTCGGGCTTTTTTATTTATAACTTTTCAGTTATTTTTTATTTTTTATTTTTATGAAATATCAAAATTTTATAATCACTTATATACTCCTCAAGGTTTCCGCCAAATATAAACACAAAACCGATCAGTTAGATGATATTTGACCTAGTTGTTTATAATTTTTTTTCTAAAAATAATTCTATTGTATAATTAACAATCTAGACGATTGTTTAATTTATTTAAAATTCCCATGACCTTTTTTTATACCAGATCGTTAATTAATTAGTACTTTTTAATTATTAAAAATAAGATCTATTACTCTTTAAAAAATTACTTTCTTTTATATTTATGTATAAAATATAAATATTACATTTATGAAAAATATAAATACTTTATTTATTAATTTAAATAAATATAAATTTTAAAATATTACCTCAACAAAATATAAAAAATATAAAAGTAAATATTTATTAAACCAGCTAAAAATAATAATAAACTTAAATTGTGATAATGAGGTTGTTTGAAAGATATTGTTGTGGCAGCAGCGCAATGAAAGCGCCTTTTATCATATATTGATCTCCTACGAATCATCAAAGGGAGGGAATGGGTTCGATTACGTTATTATTTAGTTCATTATTATTTTTATTTTTATTATCATTTATATTTTTGTTAACATTTTTATTTTTATTATTCTTATCTTTATTAACATTTTAAATTAAGATACAAGAAAATAGCTCAGATTATGGAACATACAAGACCAGAAAAAGAGAAAGTAACCAGTCGAAGTTTTGAAATTGCTGACCTTGTATATGTGAAAGTCGAGAACCGACAGAAACAGGAGAAGAGATATGATGGTCCATACACCGTAATAAGAAAGAATCACGAGAGAAGTTACCGACTCCAGAAAAGTGACGGAACGGAAATTGTTCGGAATGTAGAGKGGCTTACGCTTAGTCGRGCGGGGAGATGTGTAATCAATAGTTATGTAACCAATATTGTTTGTTACTAACAGAAGTAACTAAGATTAATTGTGTAATAATTATTGAGTGATTGCTGATGAAATTGATTGTGTAAAGTCAGTTGTGATGATACAATAATATGGGTCACTTGACTGATGTTGAATGTATACTGAATGTATGTTGATAGTATGTGTATCTTTGAGATTGTAAACCAATGAAAAGGCTTTGAAAATGTGAGTCATTATAACATCACTATTTTCCCCATTAAATAGTTGAGATTTTTGATATTGTGTTATAGTTAATTAATCATATAATCGGAATTTGTCATTTTATTTTAAATAGATAACAAACAAAACGAATAATAATATTCTATTATTATTCAAAACTTTATTTGTAAAAATAAAAACCAAATCAGAATATACAAACACATTCACCAACAAAAGATAAACAAACTTGGCCAATTTGAATGAGCAGAACGGATAAATCGAAGTGATTGAAGGGATGGGGTGCGATCGAGGATGCCTTTCAAAGCAACGAATAAATGATAAGGGGTAAATATTTATTTGGAGCCTGCATAAGTCAAACCAAATATGGCCCCTTAAACACTGAGACATGACTTTTGTTTTTATTAATTCAAAAGAAAGAGAATTCAAAAAATAATTTAAAAATGGAATGCTAATTTATTTCTGTAGAAAAGATTTAGAAAAACTCCTAATTTCAATTGAAATTTGTGTCGAATATTGAAATTAATTCGTTTTCATTTTCAATTTAAATGTTCCTGTCTTATTCTTTTATTAATATAATTGATTTCTTTAAAATTTAAACTATAACATTTCTAATATTCATTTGTATTAAAAAATGTCTTCCAAATTTGTATTTTTTATAAAAAAATAATATTTAACTGAAAACTATTTTTCCTGAACTGTTTTAAGCTTCGAATACGTAAATTACTTGCGATTAGGATGGTATTTGTAAATTAAAATTTTTCATTTTTACATTGCTCAAACGATTAAAATATTATTTGTATTATCAATATTGTGACTCTTGATTTCATAACTGAAACTTGAATTTTATTAACTTTTTAAATAACATGTGTCTTATCGTATCTTATATCACATCAATTTTGAATTGATTAAGTCTTGTGAGAAAATTTTATTTTTAATAAATATTTAATAAAGAAATTTACTTCCTCTCAATTCATTACTGACCATCTAACATTTATGTTAATTTTTTTCACAAATATAATAAATCTTTATAAATTTCTTGGAAAATATTATCCAGAATCTGAACAAATTTACCATTTTTAAATGTTTTTTATCACTAAATAATTAATTTTCAGCACAACTTTTCTAAATCAAGTAATTTAAAATAACCGTTTAGTACAAAAAAACCCATTTTTTTCAATGTTATGTTTTTTATTCTCAACTGATTATGATTATTTCACAAAGACTTATTAATAAATCCATATTATAAATATTCTTAAAATCACAGAAGTTTAAATTAACGACGAGAAAATATTTATATGACCTTGACGAAGTATAAATTATTAAGAGTTTTAATTTTTACTATATATATATATTTAAATATTTAAATTTTAATAATATTTCGAAAATTATAATGATTTTTTTTGAATATTCATCAAAATTAATTGAATTCGACTAACCGATGTTTTTTTCTCACCAATTTCAAATATCAGTTACGTGATTGCAATTCCTTAAAAAACGGATAATTAAATCGCATCGTGATCTCCTTTAATGGACAAGTTGATAAAAAAGATCAATACAAGCCCGTTAATTCGTCGTCGAGTGACATCAGGAGACACTATGCAGCCATTTTCAAGAACATTCGGAATTTCATTGAAAAAACTCATCGAAAAAGAAGAATTCGCCAAAGTTCCGAGAATCGTGACGAATATTTGCGAATTTCTGTTGATCAACGGCCTGGAGACCGAGGGGATATTCCGCGTCAATGGCAACAACAAAGCTGTCGAAAGTATCAAGTTACTGTTGGAAGAAAATTACAGTTTGGATGCGTCAAATTACACGGACGTGTACGCAGTGGCGTCTGTGCTGAAATTGTTCATCCGAGAACTGCCGGACGGACTGATACCGGAGAATATCGCCAATCAAATGGTCGAGGTGAGTTTTTTGATGATTGTTGGCGATTGTTCCGTGATTGCTCTAGGCGCACCGGGAATGTGAGATATTGTTTCTTTCAGATTTAAGTTTTTTACTAGTCTTTTTTAGCTAACTTTATATCTATATATATATATATATGCCATTTGAATTTCAATTTTTTTGCAAATCAAATTCAATTTTCAGTCAAAATAAAAAACACCCAAACAAAACAAAAAAATTAATGCTGTATACCATTTTTTTATTAACTTTTAATTTTTTCTTAAATCAGATTAAATTTCAATCAACATAAAAAACACACAAGAACACTAACAAAAACAACGAGAAACATTTAATGATGTATATATTCGAGACCTGCTGCACTATTTATCATGTTGTAAACAATATAAGAAAAATATCCTGAACATTCTGCCTCACTAACTTGACCAATCTCGTCAAAAATAAGACCTTCCAACAACAAACTTTCTCCGTTTCCTATTCGCACTTTGAGACCCGTCTTTATTTTGGAAAACGCATTCTCAATCGGATTGAGCATATAAGAGTAGGGTTACAAAAAATAAAAGGAATATCCAAACTCATATCTATGTTATGGTTGCAACACAATTTCGACTGTGAATCTAAGCATTATCAAGAATAAATGTTGTATTTTGCACTCTTTCAATATCTCTTAATTGTGTACAAAGCTCTCGAAAATAAATTTCAAACACATTTGAGTTGACAGTCGAACTAGTTATGACTTTGCAATAACTCATTTTTCTATTGCACATACTTGCAATTAACGTTGCTGATCTGCCCCTGACTGTCAAAATTATGACGTGTGCTCGGGTTCCATTTCTAGATCTTGTGTGTGATCTTCGGGTTTGAACATTAAACGATGATTCATCACTAAAATATAAGTTTTCGTAATTTCCCATAAATTGATTGTTAAACCATATTGCATACTCTTTTCTTTTCTCGATTGATGCAGGGGTATTAACTCTGTCCAGGTCTTGATGAGCCATTTTTGTTGTTTCTTAAAATTGTATCTTCCATATTAAGATTCACGGGTCAAACAACAAACATAATTTTTAATTTAAACTTTTACGCTTATTTGCAGCTACTAAAAAAATTGATGCAATTCGTCTCTATGCAATTATTGCATATATGCAACTTTTCCTGAAGCATATAGACGAATTGCACATAGGCAATACCTACTGTAAAGATTTGCCTTGATGCAAGTTTTTTTGCGGTATCAAGCAACTTGCATATAGACAATATCTACTGTATATATATATATATATATATATATGTATATGTTATGCCGAATTTGTGTATTCAGCAATTCATTTGGTAAAATTTTAGCAACCCATTAGGCAATATTTTTGCCAAATTCACGAACTCGGTAATTTTTTAAAAATATTTTTCAATTCGATTGTAAAATTAATATTAAAAAATTCTGCTTTTAATATGAAAAATATCAATTTAATAAGAAAGAATGTTTTGAAAATACAAACGTTTGTAATTCAGCTTGCCACCAAGGAAGAAGTTGTAATAATTATTAATAAAAAATTTAAATTTGGAGTCTATTTGGAACATTCAATTGATATTTTTTTCATATTAAATTGAAATTTTTTTCATATATATATAGTGAATTTGGCAAAAATTAACTCATTAATGATTTCGGCAATTACACAAAGTTGGCATAACATATATACATATAAACAGTGGCGTAGCAACTGTTATTTGCGCCCGGGGCGGTCCTAAGATTTGCAACTCCCCAATCCCTAACCCTAATCCGAACCCATTATTCGGAACCCTCAATTAGTGTCTTCGCTAAAAATTAAATAGAGTTCTGTTATTGCTAGTCTCAAAATCCTTACTTTAATTTCAGATTTTTCTTGCAATACTCTTATTCTTATACTAAAAATTTCCAAGTAACGAAGTCATTTCAAAATTTATAATTTTATTTACAATTTATAAGTGAAATTTTCGCACTTTTTTTCAAAAAATTGAACTTTTTCTCATTTCTGCAAATTTATTGATAACAGTATCAAAATTCATTTCAGCAGCAAGCTCTCTCTCAATGAAGAGGACTGTCAAGTCTTGTAAGACTCGGAGGTAGTTCTTTATAAGCTTTAGTTTGGAAAACGAACGTTCGCAGCTGGCAACGCTAGTAGCCAGGGTAAGAAAGATGCACAGCAAGATCGCAATATTATAGACGGAACCCACAAGGTGATATCTCTGTATAAAGCTTAAAAGTTGATTCTGCCGTTTTCTGAAGCTCTGACAAAATACTGCATTCTTCTTCTTTCAGCTTAGAATTTCTTTTTCTCGATATCGTCTTCTCTTTCACCAAGCTGGCAATAGTAATTATCATAAAATAGATTCGATGGGGCAATGAGAGCATATTTGTTTGACCATGAACTTGTTGAAATCTTAAATATATATCCTCAATCAACTTGTCTACGACAGACAGCATTTCCCGTCTCACCTCAGCATCAAATGTCATCTCTACATCATCAGTCAATCCCTCGCCATCCATTCTTTTCGTCTTGCAAATTCGACGTTCCATGCTTATCCACATTTCAAAGAAGAGCTTCTTGGATTCGCCGATTGTACTGTCCAACATCTTTTCTCTATTCTTAAAAAATAATCTCTCAGTGCTATTAGCTTGATTGAACTTTGATGCAGATCCAGCCCTTTTATTTGAAGATACTTCTGGGCATCATTGATCTCTATTAGAACAGAATTCTAAAGGCTCGGAAGCGACAGTACTGATGATAGACTGATTAATAGATGCATCTGATCTTGTCGTCACATTTTCTCCTTCTTTGGTGAACTTCACCAGAGCAGTCACGACTTGTGATAATTTGTTCACCAACACATTTACATAATTTGTTCGAGTACTCCATCTAGTTTCCCCAACCCGCTTGATACTTAGACCAGTCTCTTGAATCAAGACATCTCAACGATGCGTAGATGCAGAAATGAAAGAGAAAAACCGGTCCAATGTGCCAAAACATGTTACAGAGTGAACCACAAAAGAAGTTGCGTGTAGGCAAGCCAAATTCTGGGAGTGATTTGAGCATGGCACAAATAGAGCTTTCGGTGTAATTTCGGAGATGTGCTTCTTGACGCCGGATCGATGCGCAGCCATAACAGCAGCATTATTGTATGCCTGGCCACGGCAATCATCAATCTGAATCTCGTCCTTCTCCAGTTGTCTCAATATCAGTTCAGATATTTCCTTTGAGCTTTTTCCCTTTGTTTCGATAAAGCGGACAAACGACTCCTCCACTTTCGCTTCATTTCCATCAGTGTTTAAGTAGCGTAAAACCTCGCTCAATTGGTCCTTGTACGATTTATTTGGAGTGCTTTCACACCTGCTGTGTTAAAATGCTCACAAATTCATTTTGAACTTTTAGTAACAAAGTATGAAGTGACGATATTCTTGCCTAGCTTAACTTTTACCAAATGTTCAAGCAGCATAGGGTCATACTTGATCAACAAATGAACCAATTGCAAACTTCTTTTCTATTTTCCTGGTCTCCGTCATCGTGAATGTCTACCCTGTGGTCCTTTAGTGCCAGAAATCTAACCAGAATTTCTCGCCATTTCTTAGTCTCTTTCTCAATTAATTTTTCATGTAATTTGTTTATAGTCTTTCTTTCAGCGAGCCGGATCTCTAGCGCCTTCCACTAGAGGAATGTCTAGGCATGCGATGTGCTAACTTTCGGATTTAATTTCCACCAGTTCTTAAGGCCTTCTTCAGCAGAAAAATCAGACAGTCCAGTTAAAAACAATCTGCAGAAAAAGTAGAACAGAGCCTCCTTTGATGGAGAATACACCATCCATGTTCTCATACTTTTCTTACCGTTCCGCAGATCACGAAAAAAACATTTTTTGGTTGGCTTCCTAGTGTCACTTTTTGTTTTCGTTCCTGGTTGAGGTATTTTTTTTGCATTCAAAATGAAGGTGCTGCACAGAAGTATAACCTTGCCGAACATCATGGTTAATCTTAGCAGGCCAAAGACCAATGTCAGTAAAATCAGTTATAAGGTCTGTTTTCAGAGTGATTAGTTGTTGTACTTCAATATCACGCTCACAAACATATGCATCAATGCCACCTTCGCCTTCCGCAGAAGCAGTATCGACTTTAAATGTAGCATTAGCAATATAAACTTCATTTAAAAAAGAATTTGTGCATCTCTGGTAAGAGACAAATCTTCCAGCCTATTGGCAGTTTTCATTAAATTAAGCAGCACTGTAACATTCTGTTATGACCAGCATTTATGACCAGATTTATCTTATCACAAGTAGAATTGTCATTACAAAAAATATTCAAACTACTTTCACTATTCAACATTCTTTCTTGATTAATAATTTTCTGAGTCATTCTGTTTTTTTTAAAAACAAAAGGGAAAATAATTATAATTTAAATTAATTAGCTAAAATCATTGGCTAAAATCAAATCAAAATATCTAGACATTTTGCCGTTTAAATTAAAATTTTGAATTAAATATTACATTTGAAAATCTAAATGTTACATTTGAAACATATTTTAGATATTTTTACTTGAAAATTAAATTAAATTGTTTTCAAATAATAGAAATCAAAGAAAATATTAACCAGCCATTTTTGTAGGAGAGACACAATCCAGATTAACACACAACATGCAAAATATAAACCAACAAAGAATTCAGAACATTCCTCACACCAGAAATAAAAATAAGATGACGCGTTTCGAGATAATAATCCCATCGTTTTTAAATCCCATCATATTTTAAATGTCAGATTATTTTTTTCTATGTTTGATTCTGAAGAGTCTAGAACATTTTTATTTTCTTTCTTTTTTCTTTTTTTTGATTAATTTTAATTTTGCCAATTTTTTTCTTTCATATTGTTTATATAAATATTAGATTTTAATTTCCACGTGGTCAATGAAAAATTAATTCTATGGTTGTGACCAAATTTTAAAGTTTCGCGCACTTAATTTGTTAATTCATAATTATTTAAATTAGTAAGGTAGTTTTCAACATTAAATTTTGCTATTCCAGATAATCGTCGTAAATTATCTATTTTTTTCTATGAGTTAATTTTATTTCTAAAGCAATATCCTTAAATTTTCTTACTAAAAATCCTAAAAAAAGACATTAAACCAAAATCCTCCTATCACATTAAATAAATTTTGGCATGCATTTTTTATTTTATAAAGTAAAATTTAACGTTTTTTCGTCTTTGTTCGATTTTGGGGTTTAATATTGTCTTATAAATATGGAATTTGTTGACTTGTGTTAAAACATCATAAAGTTTTGAATTCTTAATGAAATTTGGAATAAGACCTCGCAATTCTAAAGAGCAAGCCTAGTTTAATTATTTCATATCTTCTCAAACCATTTTGATATTTTAATGTGGTTCATGCACCCCTCCTGAACATGAACAATCACTCCAGCTGGCATCTTCTCTTTCGACAAGGTCGTTCTGTTAAATATTAACATAGGAAGGAACTTGGTGTCATCGACCCAGCAAACCAAAATAAATGTGAAATGTGACTTTTCATTACCATATCTTTATAGCTACTGTTCTGACATCTTTCTTATCAACCATCCTGTCGAATACCACATCAAAAGTGTCTAAGTTTTTAAGGAAAGTCTTTTCTCATGTTGCTGATAAATGGGATTATTTAATGTGTGACCTTATACAATTGAAACCAAATTTCGGTATGCCCTTAAAATTTATTGTCATTTTAGTTTTTTTCTCATCCTTTTGCATATTCTTTGCAATTTTTTTTGTGATCAATATATACACTCTGGTGCTGAACTTCAACCAAAGCCTTGAGCTTTTTCTCTAAACTTGGCCATTTTGAATCTTTTCCTGGAGTAGCCTTTTTCCTTGGCAGCTTGAGAAATTGCCTTCTTCTTTCTTCACTGTCTAATCATGCTTGAAGTTGGAGGAAGTTCAAAGTGTCGTTCTACAGCTTTATTTCCGTTTTCTTTTTCAAATTTAATTACTTTTAACATGAAATTAGCAGAATATACATATCTTTTAATTTCAGCCATTTTCGACAACCAATTTTCAATAAACAAAAATGTTTGGAATTTTTCAGAATATAACTGTTGATTATTTGATTGACTATTATTGCATAAGAAATATGAAAATCAGTTAATACTATCTTTTTGTAGTACCATTTCTGAACATATATTTTTAGTACTACCAAACATTTTAACGAAAATGAATGTTTTATACACGAAAAATACAGTAATTTATTGGATACTTTAAGTGCTGATTAATAAAGGCATAAATATAATCTAAATACTATTTTATAGATTTATTTTATTTGCAAATTTTTTTTCGATTTTTAAATTTGGTCTTACTTTTTTATTTTATTGTTTAAAAAACAAATATCACAATAAATAATTAAAAAAAATAAAAATATTGACTCAACGAATATATAAAATTAAAAATTAATCATTAAAAAATATTTAAATGAATTATCAATTATAACTGTTGGGAAATAATAAATATTATTAAAATTTTTGAAATAATATAAAATTAAATATATAAATTAAAATTATAAAAGAAATTTTAAAAATTAAGATTTAAATAAACTTTTAGAAATTAAGAAATATTATTAAAATTTTGAAATAATGTAAAATGAATATACAAATTAAAATGTAGAAATTTTTTTACATATGTAATGATTATAAAAGAAATTTTAAAAATTAATAAAATTGAAAGAAACTATTAAATTATTGTTAATACTGTTATAATTTAAAATTGTAAAATTTGATTAAAGGTAATTATTAGAGAATGATAATAGAGATTTTTTAATCAATAAAATTTCATGAAATGATTAAGTATTTGATAATGTTATCGTAATTTAAAATTTATAAAATTAAAGTAAAATCATATATTAATATTAAAAGTATTTTTATTTATAACAAATTGTTTCTCAAAAAAATAAAAAGTTTGTTGAAATATTAGTTTTAATCATTTTTTTTGTATTATAATAAAATGTGGATATCAGACATAACTTTTAACAATAGTTCCAAGGATGTTTCAAGAACATATAACAATAACTGTATAAAATTATTTTTTTTGATTAATTATTTTAATGTAAAACACTAAACATGTGATAATTAAACAATTTAAATGAATATGTCAATAAAAATTAAAATAAAAGATTTTAATACAAATATAAACGAAGTAAGAAGGATATGCTAAGTATATTGTGTATATTTATCATATTTATGTTAAAATTACTTATAAACAACATAATTTCGATAATAATAATGATAATGAATTAATTGGTTTTATGAATGTTTTCAGATTAAACAATATAATATAAATTCCACTGATTCTTTTTTACATTAATGTTATTATTAGACTTTATCGATTCATAAATTATCTTCCATAAACCCTGTTTTATGCAAAAACTAAGAAATAAATAGATAATGTTTGTCTGAATCAGTTATGGCATTCTATAAGAAATGTAAAATTTTCTCATGTATTGTATTATTAAATTTAAATGGTAATTTGACGGTTTATCTGAAAAGCACGTATAATTTCAATTAATCTATAATAAAATATTTTTGTTGTTTTTATACTTTTTCTTAATTTTCTTTAAATTTAATTTCTTTTATTTTTGTAACGTTTAATTTAAAATTTTTGAACGCAAATATTTAACTGAAAATATAAATTTGATAAAAACAATTCATATCTGGTGAAGAGCAATATGTAAAATGACCATTATTCACTGGTTATATTAATATTATTAAGGTTTACAAGCGAAATCTGAATCATATCGAAGATTGTGTCGAAGAATTCAAACTTTTACTCTCAGCTCTTCCTCCGGAAAATTTTAATTTATTAAAGTATATTTGTCAATTTTTAACTAAAATTGCCGAAAAAGAAAATATAAATAAAATGAACGGTGTCAATTTGGGTATTGTGTTCGGTCCAAATGTGTTTCGATGTTCTCACGATATGGATGTACTATTTATTTTTCTAATCAGAATTGAGAATTAATTTTTGAAACAAATATTTAGGGGCTCAAATTACAATCCGGCATGAATAATGTGATGACTTTTTTTATATCTCATTTCAATCAATTATTCAAGTTTACTCTCTCCGGTAACAACAGAGACTCAAACATTGGCTCGTCTTATTTGTGTTTAGATAGTCCGTTGGTCACACAAACGTAATTTTTTTTATTTTAATTTTTAAATAAAATCTAATATTAATTAATATAAAATTTAATTACATTTATTTTATTTATTTAAAAATAAAAAAATTGATTTTATTTGTTGTTAGATTATCGGGAAATATGTGGTTCCTTAACAAACACATCGTACTGGATAGGACGAAGAACTAATAGTTCCTTAATTTTAAGGTGTTGGTGACACTGATGCGTTCTTTCTTTCCCGGATGACTGCCAAATCTTTCGAACCAATGCCCTTTCTTATCTTTTTAGCCACAAATCTCTTCCGGCGTCCTTAACCTGGTTGTGTAGTCCTTATTAAATCTCCTAAAAATTTCAAATTTTCAAGCAATTTCTATTTTTTTACCCACTTTGTTCTCTCAAATGTCTTACGTTTTTCTCAGGAATCGTTCACAAGCCCTTGAAATTTAATCCATTATAGGCCAATGTTCCATTTTTGGAACATAAATTATATTGGGGACTGTACTTTAATTGATTATATTTTCTTTCATTACTCAACAGATATAAAACANGACAAACTATTGTTTAAATTTATATTGTTTGTTTTAATTAATTTTTGTTTATTATATTTCACGCAACTTTAAAAACATTTGAAAATTTCTAAAAATAATTAAAAATATTTGAGCAATCACTATTTGGTCAACTTGAAAAAGGTAAGTGTGTGAGTTTCATTTTTTATTAGTACATAATCTTACTTTATTTCTAAAGCCTCTTTAGAAGAGTTATATTCTCACTATGGACTATATACGACCTAACAGAGCATGTTCCATTTTTGGAACATTGGCCTGTTCTCCTTAAGCATTAAGTAAACATGCATTAAAATTTTTTTAAACCTTATTAAAACATTGAGCATTTATGATCAATTTTCTATGCTTTTTTATATATTTTATGATCTCAGTAATTGCATGGACTATGTTAACAGTAGTTATTATGTGTATGTATCACAGATGAATACAACATCTCTGGTATGTATACACAGGTCTACATAGGTCTGCACAAAGCCCTAATATTTCCTATACCATAGAAGTTTTATACGCAAGAAGTTTTTCACCAACTTGTGGCAGCGGACAGTCAAGGTAGATGCAAGCAATGCAAGAAAAATACAACAACACAATACTCACGTTGTTGTATGCGATTGAACAAGAACTGTTTTGGTGTCTTCCATTCTTAGATGCCAAACAAACATTCATTCTGTTTCAATTTGTGTATATTTTTATTATTCTAAATCGTATGATTCATGCTTGATGATGCAACTATTATTTTATACAGTATTATAAATCAAAAGATGAAGTGATTTTTGTAATTGTATTGCTAAGATATTTAGATGTTGTATGTGTTAATCATTATTAAATCTCAACTTAATTATAATTCATGCAAATAATATTAAGTGTTCTGTCAACTATCATATTTACAAATCATCTTAGTCAGAAAAGGTCAATGTTCCAAAAATGGAACTTAGTAGTCCAGGGTAAACAAAGCAAATGATAATATTTTGAATACCAGTAATATATAGCATAGTACTAATTAAATAAATTAATAAAGAAAAAAGTTCATTTTGATAGTTCGGCCTATAATAGGTTAAGACCGATAAATTTAATCCTTGTCAATCTTTTGCAAAACTTGACCAAACCGTTATTAACATAATTTTGATTTCGAGTAAAAGTAATATTATAAATAAAAAGCTGCTTTACTTTTCATCTCCTCCTGATACTTTGCTCATTAACTCTTGAAATGTCTCTGGCAACTTCTTTTCAGAACGGTATCAGCAGTGGTTCCATTTTTTGAAAACGCTGTCTATCATTTTCATTCCTCTTGATTTACCTGGTAATATGCATCACATAGCTCTATGGATGAGAAATATATTACTTCACTCAAGTAATTGAACATCTATAGTGATTTTCGGCATGGAAATGCTTGTCTTTCAGTGACTAGGCATATTTGTCTGAAATTCAAACACAGTCTGATTTCACCTTTTCTTTCTTCCAAATGCAAATTAATGGGTTATGTTTTCTCTCTATTATCATTGGATCTTTGAAACTCTTTGATATGACGTAGGTTTTCATTTTTGTTTAAAGATTTGTACGTCTTTTATTTTCGACAAACTTCAATCATAATTTTAAGTGTCTCCTTTGAACCCTAAAGCCTTTTGAATTTCCTAGAAAATGTTTCATTTAAATCTTTTTCATTGGATCAATTTGTTAAAACTTGTTCCATTTTCTCAGTAGCTTTTTATTTCGTCGTCATAATCTTGTTTCACTTTGCTAAACATCTCGTTATTAGATTCTGTTGTTTGTCTAGAATTTACTAATCTAATGAAATATTCTAGAATTAAAGACTTTTCCCGATTGTCATCCCCTATTTCTCTTTATATCATGGGATCCTTTTGGCCACTATAAAATTTCTTCAAGTCTCTGTCATGTCGTTAACACTCTAATAGTTTTTAATATATTCTCTAATTTTGTACGTCACTAGTCGAAATTGTTCCTAGAAATAGTCGTAACTCGACGTGGTCGTTAAGTTATCTACATTCTCTGATTATGTTTCCGATTTTATGTTTTACATTCATGTAACAGTGAAAGGATTTAAATTATTTAATTGTAAATTAAATATAAATTATCTACCAAGTTCAATACAGAATTTGGCAATGTCTAAAGGGATAATTTACTTAGTAAATTGGTAAATCTGTGCATCATGGAATTATTTATCATGGAGCGATTGGTAGACACTGTTGATCATCTCCGAGTACTATAACTTATTACATCTTACAGGGCTTTTCATTTCTATATACCAAATATTTCAAATCTATATACTCATACCATTAATTTAGATTTTCAAAATAGAAATGACAATGAAAACAAAGAAGATTTATATCTAAAGATATAAATGACTTCGTAATGAGTTTGTCAAGCAATGGCCAGCAAAACATAATCAACATTGCTCGTATAACCAATCTCGACAGAAAAGCCGTGTCTAAAATACTTAAAAATCATTCGTTAGGTGTGGAATTCGTATCATCAATCACGAAATGTAAAAATTCGTGTTCATTACGAAATTCAACAATTTTCAAATGTTACAAATTAATTTTCAACACCATTTCTTGTAAAAATTCTCTCAACTAACGTATGATAAAAGAAGAACTTGTCGAAAAGTTTGATGTAAACCTATCTTTACCAACGATTTGCAGAAAAATTAAAACTCAAGTTTCACTAGAAAAGAATTTCTCTAATTCTAGAAGAAAGAAATACTATTCAAAAAATAAATGAAATAAATTATAAATTATGTATCAGAAATATAGAACATTTCATTAAATAATATGGTTTTTCTTGACGAGACCGGATTTAATGAACACACTAGACAATTATACGGGTACTCGTTAGTTTGAAAAAAGGCATATATTCACGTACCTGCAAACAAAAATGTCAACAGAAGCCTAATTTGTGCTATTTACATAAACGGTGTTATTTCATATGAAAAAAATTGGAGCGTTCAATTCATATGCCTTTGTGGAGTTTTTAAGAATGAAAATACTTCCATATTTCAGAAAAAATCCAAATTCCATTCTAATCATGGACAATGTAAGATCAAGACCTATGTTGTTTTGTCCTTTCTAAGAGAAAATAATGTCACATTTAAATTTCTTACACCATATTCTCCGGAATTGAGTCCCATTGAAGAATTCTTTTCAATGATTAAATCAAGATTTAGTGGTGTGAGAATTGAATTTCCGAATTTGTCGAATTTGGAATGTATCGAGCGTGTTCTCTCCATAGACAATGATTATTCGAGTCAATGTCGAGGATTCTTCAATATTATTTTGGAATGGTTTGAGAAAGCGTGTCAGAGGTAGCCGTTTATTTAATAACTCATGTTTTATGTATTTATGTATTAAAAAATTTATCATTCATAATACATATATATAATTTTGGGTATAAGTTTTTAATTTGTAATTAAAAAAATTATAAAAAAATCTCTTAAAAACTAGATTCTTAATAATTCTGATTTGTTTTTCAAAAAATATAAATTATAGGAAATGGGTATATAGAATTGAAATATTGGGTAAATAGAAATGAAAGATTGGATATATAGAAATGAAATTCCCTGTTATGTATTGACATTTTTTCGATCGAGCTCCAGATAGAAGCTGGTCATTCGGTTCTTTCTAAATTTTTAAGAATCAAATTTGTCCCTGACTATAGTCGAATCCTAAATTTAATCTTTCAACTATTTTGTCGGATACAACATCTGTTTTATAAAATTACTGTTAAATTTAGATATCATAATTGGGTATATTGGATTATACAGGTTTGATCGTAATTTATCAAAACTATTTGCAGGGTTTTCCATTTTTATAACAACCTTATATTAGTGTGCATTAAACTTTTTTTAGTATGTATAAATAACAAAATAAGCTAAATAAGCATTTCATTTTTATTAGATAAAATGCTCTGATCTTCTAGCTTTTTCAAGCCATTTTCTCATATTTTTATATAAATTTCAGCAGATATTATAATAATTCTCACTGAGGTTAAGTATTTTATCAGGACATTCTTCAATTGTTCATTTGGGTTCTGATTGTTTTAAAGCATGGGACATTGATTTAATTAATGAAAAAGTTTTTTTATTAGATTAAGTTCCGGTGATATGGTACTAAAATGTATATAATATATTATTAGATTTCAACAATACAAGTATTATATTCGTTGCTGGAATCCATGATCAATATATGACTTATGTTTCTATTAAAATGAGAAATTACATTATCAAATGTATGTTTTAAAAGTTTCACTATTATTTTAGAAAATTTTGCTATAAAATGAAATTATGTTGCTACAAAAAAAGAGAATGTGTTGCTATAAAAATGAAAAAAAACTTACAAAAATTTGGTAAACATCTAATCAGTAATATTGCATTGATAATAATATAATAATGCTAAACATTTAATACTAAATAGTTGTTTTGTTATTTTCTGTAAACATAAACTTAATAATAATCATAAGTAAATTTAACAAAAATGGAGCTTTCTTAAAATAAAATTAATCTATAAAAAAGATTTTTCTTAATGATAAATAAAAAACAGTTTGATCGTGATCATCAGTCTTATTGAAATAAAAAAAAACTACTGAAATCGTGCGTTTAGTTGTTACACAATCATAATGTAATCAAAACATTGTATACTCTTATATAAATACTCTAATCAAGTCTTAATTTAAAAGGCATTCGTTAAGAAAAAACCATTTTGAATCTTACCTAAAATTTTTACAAATATAATTTAAAAATATTATTTGGTTAAGAGACTTACCGGTGGTAGAAGAGTCACGGTGGCGCAGGGAACATTTACTTTCAATTTAAGATTCTGATTTATTTGGTCTATTTTGAGGGATTTATTTTCACAATGAGAATTGTTTATTTATAGGAATATATTTTTATATCAAAAGTCAGAAATCTCAAAACAAATAAAATATTTTTCAAAAAAAATATCGTAATCACAGAGTCTTTTAAAGACTTCTTGATCAATAACTTTTTACTTAAATACAGAATTGAAGATGCCACAAAAGTGGTAAAACATGTTTTCCAATAAAAATATTAAGTTGCAATGGTGTTATTTTAATTTACTAATCAATTTACCATTTGATTTAATTATTAATATGTATAAAAAATACAGCCTCGTGCTGATTTCACTGTTCAACTTTAAAGAGTGATGAGCCATAATCTGCATTACGAACCCTCAAGCGGTGACCGACTTGATTTATTCCATCTCCAAATACAAAATGGATGGAATAAAGCTGAAATAACACCGTTGTTGCAAGTGCATAGGTTTCAACGGCAATCTTCGGGATCAAATTACCTCCAATTACCTCGGGATTAAGTGACATCGGGATCAAGTGTCTTCAGGATCAAGTGTCTTCGGGATTAAGTGTCCTCGAGATTAAGTGTCCGGGATTAACCGGTCCGGGTGTCTCGGTGACGCTGGGTGCCGGTCGGATCCGGTAACAAAAAATTATCACCCGAGGACGATCAGTCCCGACCAGCGAAAACCGACTTTTATATCGGTTATTATTACCACCGGGTCGAGTCGTTATATCCATTTATACTAACTTATAATAAAGTGGTGTCAGAAACCGGCCTGCTCAGTGGAAGAAAACGATCCCAGACCGGATCCGACCAGCATCAGGTGCGACCGAGGCGTTCTCAAACAGGAATCGAATGGTGACAAGCACCACCGCGGCGCGCTCATACCGGGTCGACCGTGCCGCTCGTAGGGTGTCCGCGGCACTCCCGACCAGTGCGGACCAAAATCCAGTGGTGACGATTTTCTTCGGTTCGATTGACGACGATGATGATCGCTCGGTGTTTTCGGACAAATACGAATTCAATAGAAACTGTTCGTCGCGCAATATCGATTCTTTATCGATCGTCTTCGCCGAATTCACACAAATTTTCAGTAGCGACAGTTGCGATTTCTTCACGTAATTGGGATCCATGATCGCTTTATTGAAACAAGATACAGATGATGAAGACATCAAAGAATTGTATGAAGGTGCGCGCACGTTTGTCGATAGGATTTCTTCGTGCAATATCGACGAATTCGAACATAACTTGTGCGATTTCGATACTGTTCCTTCGACGGACAATTTTCACAGATTGGAATTGTCATTTGTGATGACCATTTTGGAAATTTATTTGATTTAATAACGAAAACATAATAGTCAATAACGAAAAAATTTGATTTTTAAAAAACAAGCCAACTCGGCATTTTTAAAAATTTTTTAAATTAATTCAATTAAACAATCTCGTTCTTGTATTGTTTTTTTATACATTATAAAATAATTTTTAACATAAAAATTAATTTTTTTACTTTGAAAGAAAGAATTTTTTTACATGATAAAATAAGTATTTTTAATATTTTTGTTGTAAAATTTTGTGGTACACAACACCCACAAAGATGTAATACCTTTCTGAGGAAGACTATCAAACCTGAGTTGAATTTTGGAGAAGTTTGACAGTATCACCAGGCGTGATAAGCTGTTCTACTCTGATGAATGTGTTATCTATGCTGAAGACAGAGGATCTTTTCGTTTGTCATTCTCGTATAAAGAAAATCCACACTTCTGGAGCATGGGAAGAAGCCTCCTCCATCAGTTATGATTTAGGTAAAGCATCTCGTTGGCCTTTCTTTCATTATTGGTCAAGTTACTGCCGAATCTTACATCACCATGCTTTGCCCTTAATTTGTACCTGAATTTGAATTTGAAATTTGTATCTGAGGGAAAAGATATCTTGATGCAGTCTCGCTTGCAACAAGACGATGCATCAGTGCACACTGTCGTAGCTACGAGGAAGTGTTTGGAACATAAATTTCAAGATAGATGGGTAAGCCAATTTCGACCAATTCCCTGGTCTCATTTAAGTCCTCACCTTACTTCGTGCGGCAATGCTTTTTGGGGTATCATTAAGCTGAAAATTATTGCCCAGAAGGCTACCAATGTCCAGGAATCGTAGAACGTCATTAAGATGGAATTTGACACCATCTCTAAAATCACATTGACTACAAATAATAAACGCATATTTCTACGACTACATCTATGTGTGCAGCACAATGGCCTTCGGATAAATCCATATGATGTTTAAATTATACTGGTTTGCATTGGAAGAAATGTTGCGGAGATTTGGTAAAGAATAAGAAAATTTAAGTACGTTTATTGGAAAGAGAGAATTGAAATTCTGTAATAAGCATTTTAAAAATAGAACATATAAGTATCGGTTCGACGTTTTGAAAAAAATTAAATATTTTTTTGAACGGTGCTTATTATATGTTGTTTGGTACGTTGTTTTAGGATTGTGTTTCTCCCACTAAGATGGAAGATTGATATTTTAAATATTTTAACACGTCAGATTATTTAATAAATTTTAAAATTTAAATAACTAACTTTAAAATTAAATAATTATATCATAAATAATAAATGATAATGAAATTCAGAAATGGTTCTATCTGGACTTTATCTTAGAAAACCAAGAAAATATCATCCACATATCGTTTATACACAGAAGGTCTTTCACTAATAAATGCATCCATGTGACTTTCAATGAACTGCATGAATATTGAAGTTACTGTTGGAGCAAGGGGTGATAAAATTGCTACACCGTACCATTCATAATTGAAGAGAAATGAAACATTTTTGTACTATGTTCTTGTTAAAAGAATGTATGGTAAATATGAAACAGATTGGTACAAATATTTTGTAATTTAAATTATAAATTATCTTGAAATCGAATTGTAAATAAAAAATAAATTGTAATTTAAATTTGTTTGAATAATAAGACGTTTGGAAATAGAATTAAAAAACTATCAATCAAGAACGAGGAGAATTGTGGAGAATTGTCTTAGTGGCAATTCAAATTGTGATATCAATAAATGTATTGAAAATCCAATTAGTGTTCTTAATATTGAATAATCAGTCACATACTTACATTCACCAATTGATCCATTCAAACAAAACACTCAATTCTTTTCTATACAATCAAAAATTTTCAAAATTTATTTTTTACACACATTCATTTTTTGTGATCATTAATCACCGAATTTAAATTATTAATTTAAGTTATTTATTCATTTATTTATTATTATTATTACTATTTTCTAAATTATTTTCACTTTATTTCATTTTTATCATATTTTAAAGTTATTTAATTATTAAAAATTATTCAATTATTTACTTTACTTATTTATTTAATTATCATTAAATTTACAAACTGGTAAAATGTTCGATCAATCTTAATTTTCCGCTCCAAGAAGTTTTGTTTACTATTATGATGGAAAATATATTATTTATAATCAGTATAAGAACTTTTCTTTTTGTTTATAAATAGAAATTTTTTTTCTAATAATAACAATTGAAGACTGTTTTTTATTTTTTTATATTATAATAGAATGTCGACAGAGGGACATAAATCAAGTCCATCTCTTAGCGGGGATTTTGATTTGAGCAGTTCCAATGATAACCAAATGTGTCCGGCACCTCTTCCCACTAGCATATCGTCGAACCTTCATCAAGCCATCAGTAATTGTATTAATAATCATCTATCCGAAGATATTGATACAAATTCAAAATCTATAGATGTTGGTTTTTTATATATTAGAGCTATTATTTATTTTCAGATCTACATTACTATTTATTGATAATAATAATAATAATAAATTCAAGACAATAATGGCAAATAATATCCTTTCGTTCAACATCAAATCTTCGTAAATTCTGTCGTTGATTGGACTGATATCTTACTTGATTACTAAATAAGTAAAATATCTGCACTTATAATATAACGTCTGGTTCTAAATCGTTTCGACTAATCAAAACTTGAAATAGTTAATGATAAGATTGTTAAATGAATAATGTATATTTAAATATCTTTACTTATTAGTAGAGAATTTAAAATTATTTATGCTTATTTTTTTTAAGTTTAGGTACTTTATATATTTTTTATAATAGTTAAAAATAATTTTATTTAATAAAATTTAATATTTTAGCAACATTTCATTGTCATTTGGAGCTTTTTTCGGGGTACTATATATATATATATATATTGAATAGATATGTCTTAAAGCATTTTTAAAAAATTCAACGTTGAACATGTTTCGATCACGATTTCTGATCATCTTCAGCAGCTATTTGTGTGTTATCGTTATTGGTGTTGTATTGATTTTAATAATTTAAATCATTTTTTAAAGTATCAATAGTAATAAATAATTTAATATTAATATTAAAGTTTAATTTTTTTGGTTAATATAAACATTAATTTTATTTAATTTATTTAAAGATATTTAATATTGAGGCTGCTTTACTTTTACTATTTTGGATATTGATCAATGGGTTATATTGTCTTCTTAGCAATGATTCACAATACAATCTCTCATAATGTGAAAAAAATTCTTCTGAAGAATAGAAAATTCATCTTTAGAAATAGATGAAGTTCTTTCCTTGCAACATTTGGAGTGATCAAGAACCTTACTCGATCTACTTGACTGTGAGTGTTCATTGAGATGACGATTTGTCTCTCCAATGTACGAGTTTTTACATCCGTGACAGTTAAATTTGTACACAAGATTAGCTTTCACTAAATTGACAGTTTAGGATTTCATGGTAATGTAATTTTTTACTTTGGATGTTACAGACACTATTTTAACATTATCGATATTTTTATAAATGTTATTTTTAAATCTTCTGATACATTCTGAATATAGAATTTTGATAATTTTAACGCGTTCCCCTTCGTTCTCATTCTTAGTTATGTTAGTGTGGATTCTATCTTTCATTAATTTAATATTTTTTTTATTTGTTTATTCGGGCACATATTGATATTCAAACGTTTCTTTAGAATGTCAAGTGCGTCACATGCTTTCGCAAAGGTTGATGAAAGATTCCATATTCTATGAATTAAACCCTTGATCATACTATCTTTGTATCTCTCTTCACAGTAACTTTTTGAGCTTGTATAAAGCCCTGTGTACCAATCATGTATCTTTTTGTACCAATCTGCTTCATATTTACTATTCATTCTTTTA
Source organism: Girardia tigrina (assembly GCA_001938485.1). Lineage (NCBI taxonomy): Eukaryota > Metazoa > Platyhelminthes > Tricladida > Dugesiidae > Girardia > Girardia tigrina. The sequence continues at coordinate 9,623 of MQRK01222690.1, read as the reverse complement.
ACAAGAATATCCAAAAACGGGAGAGTATTATTAACCTCCAATTTGGTAGTAAAGTTAATATTATCATGAATGGAGTTCACGAAATTCAGAAATGGTTCTATCTGGACTTTATCTTAGAAAACCAAGAAAATATCATCCACATATAGTTTATACACAGAAGGACTTTCACCAGTATATGCATCCATGTGACTTTCAATGAACTGCATGAATATTAAAGCTAATGTTGGAGCAAGGGGTGAACCAATTGCTACACCGTCTTTTTGAATGTACCATTCATAATTGAAGAGAAATGAAACATTTTTTGTACCATGTTCATGTTAAAAGAATGAATGGTAAATATGAAACAGATTGGTACAAATATTTTGACATTTATTAGATTTTTCATTTTTATGAGAATTAATAATTTATAATATATGACTTAATTTTCAAGATTTAATTTTCGCGCTCCGATTATATATATATATATATATATATATATATATATATAAATATATATATTAGGATGGACTTCAAAAAGAAAACTCTGAAATGTGCACCTCGCACACCGTTAATATGTTACTTTTATTGAATAAAGTCATCTACTGAAATTTAAAAAGAATGTATTAAATTTCGAGGTCGCCCAGAATTGTTATATTTTAGTTAAAATTCTATGAATTTTACAAATAAGACATTACTTTGGATAAAGTGTATTTTTATACTAATGGATGTAACACTAATGAAAATATTTTCTGTAAAGTTAATACTTAATTGAGTATTATATAATTAATAGTTTGTTTCATTATATCATTTGCGCTTATAAACGCTGAAGAGTATTTTAACAATCAAATGATGCGATATCCTTTTAGATTTGCACAATGAGTATTTATAAATCTGAATTTTATTTATAAGTATTAATTGCATAAGAAAATGTGGAGTGCACTTAAATACACTATAATTTGTCTTACTTTATGCAGAATTATATAGTATTTTAATGCTTTCATAATATTGCATCAATAAAAATCATTTTTAATCACAAATTTATTACCGTATGTAAAAATGAGAAAGATTGCATTCTTTTGTTTTAGATGGTCATTCGTGCAAAAACCTCAGTTTTTATGCTTTTTTCTTGTGATACGGAGCTACATAGTAGTACATTGCCTTCCAATCGTCAGGTGCTTGAGCTTTTCTTTCATAAACATGTCACAGAAAAGAAAAACACTAGATTTGTATCTACAGAAGTTATACAAGAAATGACAAAATTCTGGAATATAGCTCGAATTCCCATTAGAGAACCCCAGCACTGCATCAACAAGCTCGAGGCGCTCTTTGAGAACTGGAAAAGGCTGAAAAACCACAAAGATAGAAATATAGACACTGAGAAGAGAAAGAAAATGGAATATGCCAACAACCTTAAAGACCTCTTTAACATTACTTACACATATGCATTGATGCTGATTAGGATTCCAGAGGACAGAAGATTCTCCTCGTCCAAAGAGAAAAATGCCGTTGTGAAGTAATGGGCTCTATTAATAAAGTTTTGGCTGCTAAGAATGCTAGTACTAAAGAAGGAATGAATATGCAGTACAAGAGGCAGTACAAATTACTTGATGAAAAAAATGCTTCAAATAGTCGAATATCTCATTATTTGATACCTCATCTAGCGACCAAAACACAGATAACCAACCAAAAGGTGCAATTAAAAAGAATTATTCAAGAAGAAAGCCTGTCCAAAACTTCATTTCTCCTGGTCTTTCAGCTGCCCTTGATCGAACAAGTATATGTTTTGCTAAAGTCCCTTATATTCTCTCAGAAGTAGCCAAGAAATTCGGACAAGATGTAACTGGTGGTTCCATGACAATTCGACACAAGACAATTCGGACACACGACAATTCGACACAGACAATTCGACAAAAGACAATTCGACACACGTACAATTCGACACAAGACAATTCGACACAAATTTTTTAATTCGACACATTTTTTTTAATGGGACAAATATTTTATTTCGACATTTTTAAATTTCGATTAGTTTTTTTTAATTCAACACTTTTTTTTAATTCGACCAATAACTAAAATGAAATATTTTCATTATTACTATACATTTTTTGAAACTCGACATTTTTAATAACTATATTTTTGGTTAGACTAATGTGTTTTTCTGTATTTAATATGAAAAAATATCAATTTAATATGAAAAAAATCAATTTTTATGAAAAAATATGTATTTACTATGAAAAATATGTATTTCATATAAAAATATCATTTTAATATGAAAAAAATCAATTCTCACATATTTCTTATCAATTTATATTGAGTGTGCTCTTGGTAAAGCTCCTCAATTTCCAATAAAATGCTGGGACCATTTCGATTCTGCTGGTGAGCAGACACCAAAAACTAMAAATTGTTGTGAAGGTTTCCACAATGCTCTTAATGCTATATTTCAATGCAGCCACCCCAGTGTTTGAACCTTGCTTGATGGACTTGGAAGAGATATAGCTTGTCACAGACTGACTTTGGCAAATGCTCTGTCAGGTCGCCCTGTGGTTGTAAAGAAAAAATATGTATCATTGAGTGAGGCTATTGCAATGGCTGAGCAAGAATACAATTTGAATGCATCGAATGATGAAAAACTGAAATACTTGCGTTGGCTAGCTAATTTGCAATGAATAAAATGTTAAAAATTAACTTTTACAGTGTTGAATTAATAAATGTGTCGAATTAAAAAATTTGTTTCATAAAAAATGATTTTTTTCATATTAAATTG
>MQRK01222685.1:23226-43379 GCA_001938485.1 Girardia tigrina | reverse complement strand
GAAGTCCGTTGGCGAGAGGTCTGGTGAATATGGTGGATGAAGCAGGGTTTCATAGCCCAACTCATTAAGCTTTTGAAGAGTCACTTTTGAAATATGAGGTCTAGCGTTATCATGAAGATGGATGGGAATTTTTCGATTGACCAATCCCGGAAAAGGGTTTTCAATTTTTTATGCATTTCATCAATTTCATGACAGTACCTCTCCACTGTGATTGTTTCACCTGGATTCAAGAAACTATAACTAACAACAATATGTTAATAATGGCTATAGGAATATAGAGCTAGGCATAAGATAATAATATCTAACACTAATGCATTTAAACTTATATACATATCAAAGTAGATAAACAAAGTATAAAGCTCAAAAACCGCCATTATTTTTCGACCAACCTAATATAATGTAAAAGTTACAATACAATACTCATTTAGAGATAAATTTATATATCAGTGTTAAGGGAGCACCGTTCCGTCAAGGTGAAACCGCAGCGGGTCTCCGAGACATCAGCCGATGGAAAGTGGTCAATTCCATCGGGTCAATGTTTGCAGATCCGATCACTGGCAATGAATCCTGAGACGTAGAGGGAGAAGAAAGGTCCGGTAGTATTAATACATTGCCGGTGCATGATAATGCCATCTCACCCGTCCGAACTGATGCTCTCCAACTGCAGAGGTTATATGGATCGCCATCCAAAGAACGGATCGATATCTCGATCGTAAGACTGAACGAAGGTAACTCCATTTTTTACAAGTGAACGAGTAAGGGACGATCAGAAACATTTTTTTATTTACAAGTACGGCCTTTATCACACATAAGTTTCTTTAATTTAAATTTCAATATACATTTGATTATTTAAACAATGTATTTTTTGTTCAATTATTTTCGCCTCGATTTAATTTTTTACTTCGAGCATTTCGTTTTTTTCTTGTTAATTAAACATTTTATTTGTAGTTTAAATACTTTAAAAGTGAAGAAAATTATCAATTCCGAAATTATATTAATGTGAAAAAGTTTGCTGTTCTCTAAAATTTATTGGTGATGAATAATGAAGTAAAATGAATATGAAAATTTGTTATTGATGATTTCAAATTGTGATAGAATTTTATAAGAAAATAGTGATGAGTTTGAGTTGCTCGGGAATGAAGATTCGTGAGAAGGCAAGTTTGATAATTTATGGTCACAACAATCAGCAATATTATCAAACGTAACGTGTTTTATCCTTTTATCCTTTTTAAAAAGAAAAATTGAGATACATCATTTTATTATTTTCCTTTTTAAAATGAATTTTTCAGTTCTATTTGAAGGTAATTTTCTAGAAAATGTTCTTAAGTTTCTTTTTTTGAAAACTTAGGAAACTTTTTATAAGGTATTTTAGTTTATAAATAGTTTTTCTTAATCTGCGGAAACAAATATAAACTTCTTCCATTTTTTTAAACCCAGTCACTCTGTAGGGATGGTCATCAAACAATTTTAAATACATTTTTGAAATTGTTTATTTCTAGTTGCTTCAATTGAATATTTAAATTAGTCTTTTTTAAATTTGTCTAAAGTCATATGAATCACTATTCTTTGCTTCTAGTTCATAAATTTTATTAATTTTCCATCCACAATAAAATGTATAATAGTTTCACTCGTCACAATATTTGTTGCAGAAAATATATAGATATATATTGAACATATATATATAACATATAGATATAACAAAAAGAAATTAATCACATGAAGAACAATATTTTATGGTAAAAAAGGATATATACCTACCTGTGTGATTATAGGAATAAGTTGTGATATTTTCAAAGAGACAAGTAGAAGTTTTGAATTATTTAAACTATAAATAAAGAATAAACAAGTTGCTAAATTAGCTTTTATAATCAGAGAAAAAATAAAACCTGAATTTTATTGTTGTATCGAAATATCAGTAAATAAGTTTCGTCAAAAAACGAAATAAGGTTAAAACTCGTCAGTATTATTGATGGTTTTGTTAATATTTTATAATTTACTTAGCAGAGATGTAACATGAAAAGATGAAATCAGAAATGAAAAGTATGACTGATAAGAAAAATAAGGATCTCTTATGTCATTCTTTCGTAAAAGGTTGTAGGAATTTAATGTATGTAAAATGAGACAGAGTTAAACGCAGCTTATATCTAAAAGGTACTGAAACTTGCTTTCTTCGATTGAAAAAATCTTAGCTTAAAATTTTTATTTTATTCGTACGTGTAATAAATATTTTCGGTTATTAAGTATATATATTTTTTGACAATTAAATCTTTAAACTTCAAATCAATATTGAAAATATAATAATTATTTCCTGAAATACTTTTTTATCTTTAATTTCAACTAATGGTACTTTTTACTTCATTTATTATTTTTAGCTCTTTATTTCGTCTCTTATAACTCTGTAAATTTTTTTCTAAGATTTTTCTATAAGATGTTTATTTCATATCTTATTTCTCTTTGATATAAAATTATGATTAAATTATATAATAACTTACAAATTAGTTTAATATTTGGATTATTTTTTTCACAGCCCCGTACCGTGAAACCTATTGTGGGGGGGCCCAGACTCTTATTAAGTGGACCAGTAATTCTCGTGTAATAAATGAATACTTTTTGAAAACACACAGTCTGAATGATTAAATTTCCAATGATCAAGGAAAACAAAATAGACTTTTTATCTGGACATTATTTTGTCGCCTATATGAAATGATTTTCGCTCATTTTTCCGAAATAGAGACAAAAATCAATTACAGTCGCTGCATATTTGATTATGTTTACACGATGGACAATTGAACATAGAGAGTACAAACAATCAGAAAGATTTGCTATAACATATGATGAGTGTAGTAGTATACATTAGAAACAATACAGCAATTACATACGAAAGATTCATCGTATTTTACGGCTGTTTTCTACAGAGGCTGCATTCTCGATTTCTCAAGTACACTGAAACTGATATTGCTTGGGTCTGATGCAAAACATTTTCAAGTTTTGAAAAAGGTTGAACCTAAATTTACAAATGAAGAATCTTGTAAACATATTAAGCAAATAGTTCTTCTTAAGGCAAATAAAAATAGAGAAATCAAGATTTGTTGAAGTTGTTGGTTTTTCTTTTTATCAAAGGAATTATTAAACTTTAGGAACATTTTTTATCATTTAACCTTTACTACGAAACAAAATTGTAAGTACTGAGATCAAGATCGTTTATAAACATTGATATATTTAATGAATTGTTTCTAATAAATAAAAGAATTTATTATTATTATTATTAGTATTATTATAAAAGCTTTTGTAAAATTTATTCTGTAAATTTTTAGAAATTTTCGATAAATTTTTTTGAACATGAAGCAACATGATTATTATATAAACAACATATTTTTGAGGGAATTATTTACTATAAAACAGAATAATTTGGTTTTAATTTTAAGTTTTCCAAATGAATCAGATGCGTTTTATCAAAAATAAACAGTTGCCTCAAGTAACATTTGCTGTTACGTAACTTTGCCTTAAAAAATATCTGAATAACCCCAATTACTTGATCCTGTAAACTCGCCTTTTTATGTGCATTAAAAAGCCAAATAAACAAAAATAATACTCTAACAAAACAAGTTCAAAAATACTTTAATTATAATGTTCTTCGCAGGGAGTCGTCTTAAATTAACTTACAATTAAGAGTGGGGATGTTTACAATGTAAGATGTTAGAGTATAGGTTCCAAAAGTGGTCTATATCGACCCCCGGGGTCGATATAGACATCCAAGGGGTCTACATGAGCAAAATAAAATTGGAGGTATGTTCTTTTTCTTAGCAGGAAGTCTACCCAAAACCGAAAAAAAATGGCAAAGGGTCTACGAGTGAAAAAAGTGTGGGAACCTTTGCGTTAGAGTGACCAGGAAGATGATACAAAAATAAAGATGATAAAAGACAATTAAAAAATACCTACCATTATTATTTAATTATTATTTAAACAAATTAAATATTAATTAAACTAAACAAACATAATTTTTTGAAGTTTCCTTCAGAAAAAATAATAGTAAACACTATTTTTAGTTATAATATCAATTTTAATTAATAAAATTCTCAATCGGAATAATTATGAACAATGTATAACTGTAAAACAACTAAGGACTTGGGGGAGGCAAATTTTTCTCTCGTCCCCCTTGACCGATGTCCCGCTCCGTCCTAGAAAACTAATTTAATATAAATTACAAATAATTTAAATTAATCAAATTTTAAATTTATAGTGATCAACATATCAACAAATCGCATATAAATAATTTAATAAATTCCGAAATTTGTTCTGTTTTCGTTTTATCAGTAGGTTATATTTTGAATATTCAATTGCAATTATTCTATGCCAAATGATTAATTTAAAAAATAATAATATTAATTTCAGTTGCAGAGCTGTAAGTTTAAACATAAGCTAATTTAAATGACCGACGCAAGCAATCATAAATTCAGAGTGATACGACAATCCTAAAAACCCCAATTCCAAATCTTCTTTAAAACTATCGCTTATTCTCAATTTTTTTTGAAGCTCTACTCCAATTTTGTCCTGACAATTCTGACAATCATTTAAGAAAACAGAAAATAAAGAAAATAAAACGTACAAAATTTAATATTTATTTAAAATATCCTTCTAACGCTCATCTTTTCTTTTTTTGTGGTCCATTGTCACTACCTTCGTATAATGTTGTATTTCATAATTAATTATGATTAATACATTATTGTTAAAAATAAATTGTTGCTAATCTATTTATTTTTTACAAAAGAGAAAATTCTTGGATTAAAATAGAAAAAGAAATAGACTGTTAATTTTCTGAACGAGTTTCGAAATTTTTGTTCTTATGAAAACCTCACTAAAGAAGAACTTGTGTTATCAACATCTCTGGTGTCAAGAGAAAAAGTTAAAACATATAGTAAGAGATTAAAACGATTGAACAAGCACAAATCAAAAGCCTGTGAATAAAGCCCAGTTAACAAAAATTTATCTAATACAGAAAATATTAGAAGAAATAACTACGATCGATCAAACCAATATTACCATTTACTAGAATTAACCCCCAACCAAAATAAATGAACACAAGGATAAATCCTTTTAGTTACACAAAATGAAACATTCATATATGTAAGGTTATCTTACACATTTTAGGGGATCAGAAATTAGTCTTATAATATGATCTGTGAAATAAGCATGAAACTATTAATACTGAACGTTATAGACATCCGTTGATTGATTTCAACTATGAATTGACCAAAAACGTCTTATTACAGTCAACAGACAGTTTTAAATCATTTTGGTATATAAAAAAATTCGGCCACAAGTGGCAAGACAAGTAAAAGATACATTGGAAGCCCTAAATTTTTAAGGAATGTTTGAATGTTGTGTATTAATTTTGAATTGTATCTCTTCTACCCAGATGGCTACCCAGGAATTCAATGAATGGAAAATAAAGGTAAAATTTGAGTCAATTTATCAGAATCACATAAAAATGGGAATTATAACAATAATAAAAGAAGTAATACGGAAAAAATCATTTGAACATGTATTTCAAAGAATAACAATTGTATATTAAACACAAAAACATGTAAAATCCAAAATGTATTTTGTAATAAATCTCCGACCCCATTTGGATTATGTTCGGACCTCTTATGTAAATTTACATGTAATGGGTGTAATGCCACATACATTGGAGAGACGTCTGTCAAGAACACGATTGGAAGGTAGGTGAGAGTAATATTGCAGAGCACAGAAAGGGTTCTAATTCAAACGAAAATATAAACATAAATAGTTTGATAATTGAATGTTATTTTAATATTCAATTATTGTTGTTGTTTTAATATTTGATTATTTGTGTTAGAATTTAAATATATTTATTCTGAGGGATTTCGATTGTGTTCTTACTGGCAACCACAGCCACTCAAATCTCGAAACCAAACCTGTGATTTGCGCAGTGAGCAGAGCGGAAGAGAGAAGAAAATTATTTTCAAAATTACCACTTGCTGCTCAAGAAGCACTGGCACCAAAGGCTACCGCAGGGAAATGACTGGACGAAAGAAAGGAGTTTGCATTATTCAACCAAATGAAAATGTCATTTGCCTTCGACATGCTTCTACGAGAGGACTGCTGTCTGTTATGTAACGAATTTAGTGCAAATCGGAAAGATTTGTCGAACGAAGAAGTGAGTAGATGGTTTCTATCAACATTTACCAGACCGAGGAGTGTCGTGGAAAAAGTCAAGGAGCTGAGCAACGTTTCTCAACGACACGACGAACGATATCAATGTTTTGAGTTACGGGTAAGATCATTAGTTACTGAAATCTTTAAGACGCCAGAAGCAATGGATGAAAATATTAAAGCATTTGTAGTGCATGGCATACATAATGATAAGCTTCGAGAAGCATTTATTTTAGAACCGGATATGCCGTCAGAAAAGCGTCTTACAATGGCCAGTATGCTGGAACTCCTAAATCAGTCGATGCAATTTTACCAAATAGGATGAGATATCCTGATGCTGTTAGAAAACCAAACATGGATAATTATCAAGGATAATTATCATGGATAATTATCATGGATAATTATATTGACAAAAGCACACCAAATACAAAGATTTTATTAGAACATTATGATAAGACACAAATTTATCAAAACTTGTCATAACTGGCACATAAACAAAGAATAATCAGTGTATATTTAGTATTTTGTGTGTTTACCCTTATTTTTGAGAACAGAACGAATTCGGTCAGGCATCGAACGGTATAATTTTTTATAATAGTCTGGTGACACTTTTTGAGTCCAAACAGTTTTCACAGCTTTGATCATGCTCTGCAGGTAATTTGGGTGCATGGCGGCAACCTGTTTCTTCACCTGGGTCCAGGCATTCTCAATCGGATTGAGATCCGGTGAGTTACCTGGCCAAGGACCAAGAATTTTGAAGCCTGACTGTGCTAACCACTCTCGAACAGCCTTGACGTTGTTGCAAGTTGCTCCATCATGCTGAAAGAAGGTCGTTCTGTGTAATTCAATAAATGGTGTCAACTTTTCCTTTAGATTTCTAAATAAACTGTACCATTTATGGTGGTTTCCTTTGGCATGAACCACAGTCCTGCATGACCAAGCGAGGAAATAGCACCCAAAAATCATCAATTTTTCAAGAATCCTGACAGTGGGCACAAGATATTTAGAATCAAAACTTTTATTTTGAGGTCGCCAAATGTTATCATAGGTGTTAGAAAACTGTGATATGGTTGTCTCGTCAATAAATAGCATGCAGTCCCACTGATCTGCAGTCCAATGCTTACAACGCTTGCAGAAGGCAACACGATCTGAAATATTTTTTTGCAGATAGCAAAGGTTTTTTGGCTGGTTTTAAGGACCTGAGACATCCATCAGCTAATCTGCGACGGATTAACCATTTGCTGACGGTTTACAAGTGCTGAGACAGCTTACTTCGAAGTTGCACTGCTGTAACATAAGGGGTTCTTTTAGCCTCCTGTAAAATTTTTCTGTCGTCTCTTTGACTGGTTGACCTTGGACGACCAGATCAAGATCTTGAAAATAAGGAACCAGTCTCTCTTTTTCTCTGAACAGTCTGACACACAACTCCGAGAGAAACATTAAGAGTTGTAGCTATTTGTCGATAAGAAACGCAGTGCTTCTGCAATGCCAAAACTGCTGCATGCTGTTTTGTTGTTAGCTCCTTGCCGCGGACAGGCATGATTCTAAAATAAATAATGACAATTTATAACTTGAAAAGTAATAAAAATAAAATATGCATTTAATAATTTAAATGGTTGATGAATACTTAACAAGTAATACACAAACATACAGTGCAACAACAAAGAGCAGTATAGAAACAAGCGTTCACACATTTTTGCACCTGACTATATATATATATATATATATATACACCGGTTATCAAAAAATTATTTACCGATTTACTGGTAAATTTTGAAATCCCTATAAATAATACATATAATACAAAAGAATGTTTATTTATATTTACAAATAATTATTGAAAGATTAGCTTTAGTTAGCAATTAAGAAACTTAACAAAAATTAGTTATTTCTTTTATATAATATTTTTCAAAAGAATAATCCAAAATTGATTGATCATTAAAACAAAAGAAAATTTGTCTCATTATTTTATTCTTTTTTTCTGTTCCCTTTAACTATTAAATAATTACGAATTGATATCAACAAGAAACATTTATTAAAGTTATAATCTTATTTATTGATCTTCATTAAAAAATATTTTTCTTCTTTTACTCAATTATTTTTCAAACAATTTTTTCTAAAACAATTTTTTTTAGTTTTTTTATGAAATTAATTGTAGTTTTTTTAGTGAAAAATTTTATTTTATTTTTTTTGCTAATTTATTAAAAAAATAATTTACTGATTTTTTGGAGATTTCCTAAATGATCTCTATATTCTATCAAAACATTCTTTTTTTTAGGATTATTCATTTTCTTTTTTATTACGTCTCTTAATTAAAAATTATATAATTAAACCATTATTTAATTCAAAATCGCTTTTTCAAAAAATGTTTGATAATTGCATATTCCAAGTTTTTTAATGTATTAAAACTACTTTTTAGACATATCTCTCACAAACGTATATACATGTTTGGTCGATATTTTTCTATAACTGAACTAATAATAATTATGATATAAACACAAATTTAAATTTTGTAGTTTTTAAAAAATAAATTACGTCAAATATTTATTTCTTGTTAAGAAATTTGAATTTTATTTTCTTCATATTCGAATAAAAAATAAAAGCGATCCACACTGCTTGGACTCTACCGACTGAACCAGACTGAACCATATTTCATTATTATTCTTCTGCCATTTGAAACCATCTGATTCTTCGCTTAATGTCAGTATTCTTGTTTTAATCTTTCCTTTCTTGGCCTCTTCATGCATTGTTTGACACTGCATAGTTCGCACGAATTTCTTGACATTGCATCAGCAATTGAATGTTTTTCACCCTTTCGATATTCCATTTTCATGTCAAGACTACTCAAAAAATTTATTCATGTTTGGAACTGTGGTGTGATAGGGTTCTTTGTAGTCATCATAAACGTAATAAGTTTATGATCTGTTTGTAAAAAAAATCTTTTTCCATACAAGAAATGTTTAAAATGCTATGTGAAATAATAAATTGCAAGTATTTCTTTCCTTGTAATGCTATAGCCTAGTTCATGTTTATTATTTTATGTGATCCATACACAATCACCCCTTCTCTTCCACATTCGTCTTTCTGTGATAACTCCACCCCTATCGTATCAAAACTTGCATCTGTATCAAGTATAAAGTCTTTGGCAAAATCTGGATATGCCAACATTGGAGTTTTAATCATTTTGTCTTTTAGTTTTTGAAAAGCTTCAGCACATTCTTTAGTCCAAATCAGTTTCTTATCCTTATTTTTACCACATAAACCTTCCAATACTTTTGCATATCTTGCATAATCCTTTATAATTTTTTTATAAATTACAACTCCACCACAAATTCCTGATATATCTGGTGGTTCACACTGCCCATATATTTCACCCTTAATTAAAAGTGTTAAGTGGAACAAATCTGAATTACGACCTGAAATTTTAAACGTGACGCTACACGATGCGATCGTACGGTGGCTCAATTCTCTCATCACTAGTTGCTGTCTGATGAATGTTTTTTTCAAATGTGAAACTAATTTTAGAGCATATAGAATAATGTCACGGAAATAATTTATGGAAATAAAGAAGAAAGCAATTCGAAACGAAAAAAAATATTTTGGATTATTTTTATTAAAACAAATCTAAACTGCATTATCAAATCAGTTTATTCTAACAAGTCTCATTGAAAATAACATTCATCAGACAGCAACTAGTGATGAGAGAATTGATCCACCGTACGATCGCATCGTGTATCGTCACGTTTAAAATTTCAGGTCGTAATTCAGATTTGTTCCACTTAACACTAACTATTGCAAAAAGGCCTTTTAGCAATTCATTGGAACATTTTCATATTTACTTCACGACAATTTTAGATTAAATTATATACTGATGCTAAAGCCGTGCAAGAATAAGAAGAACCGTTATTTACGTTTCATTCTACAATGTGTCTTTCCATTTTTAAATTCAAATTTCCTTTGAGACTTAAATTCTTATTAGAATTTCTCTCGAAATCGTCATCTTCCAATTCAAGAATTGCTAAGGTTAAAATCTTTGAGAAATTTAAAAATGTAAGAGATTACTAAAAAAATTGTCTCTTTTGAATTTCTTTTCGATGGAAGGAGCTCAGTGTTCCAAATATTTTCTTGCTGTAACAATTGAGAAACTCAAGATTTTTAAACTCCTCAGAAAAGGGTAAAGTATTTCATTGAACTGTGCAAATGTATGACAATACTTTTATTAAGAAATATTTGTTTGAAAGCTCGTTATACAAAAATATTATAATTTTATATGAAATTTAATCATCTTAATTATTCTGATTTTACAACCTATACGAATAGGTCAAACGTAAAACTAATTTTGGAGCATCTAAAATAATGTCATGGAACTAATTTATGGAAATTAAGAAGAAAGCAATTCGAAATGATTGCGACAATTCAGCAAGTACAAGACATAGCTATTTTATTTTCATTTGTGCTAAATAGATCATCTCTTAGAATTTGTATGCGACTTGGAGGAACAACAAAGAAGCAAGTCTGAAGTATTTTGAGTTCTAGATTCTGGTGACAATATGATATCTCACAATATGTACCGAAAACTAAATCACTTAAAACGATCCGATTTCGATACAACCGATGAATGTGCTACTGAAGTTTTGAGATGAGTAAACCTAGTAAACTCAATTCAAATGCAGATTATTTTGCAGAAACGGATTTTGTACCAATTCAGGTGGAGATGAATATGACGCATCAGCAGTAGCAACCAATTAAGAGTTTTTTAAGTGATATGTAATTTAATTTTTTGATTTTTAATTTTGAAAAAATTTCTTAATTGAATTTGCGACCCCTGAAATTTTTAAAACTGAAAAATTCAGATGTACATTAAAAAATTTTTTGAATGATCAAAAAAACATTACCGTGAAACATTTGATTTTCGTTTCCCAATAATTTCTAATGTATAAAAAAACAATTAATAGTAATTTGTAAATTTATAAATTTGTTTTTTTAAATCAATGAAGTTAACAAATATTATGAAATTTTAATTTTCAATTCTAATGGGTGAAAATTATTCGACTAATGATAAATCGAACGCGAATATCCGTCAAAATAACGGAAATTCGTTGATCAATTTCTCTTCGGAAAGTTCGCAAGTCAAAAGCGGCGCATATACGAGCGTTTTTCATCCCTCTTCGATCGCCGCTGTCAACAGATTGAATCAAAACGATTTGACCGGCGGTTTAAATGGCGCATTTGCGCGGGGATTGAATGCGAATCCCGGATCATTCGTGATGGCTAAAAATCAGCAACCAAGAGAGAAAGATTTACCGATCTTGAATAATGAGGAACTCATGAATTATCGGTATATGACTGAAGGGAATCCCTTCCAGGCAGCACAGAATATATCCATGTCTCCTAACTCTGTTTTGTCGAGTCAGTTCAAACACCAGAATTACTCACACGGACACACACATGGTCCTGGACACGCGGCACATGGATTACTCATGAAGCCTTCTCTCCAACAGCAGCAAGCACGACAACCCGTTGCCGTTTTGTCACAAATGACCGAACCACGATCTTCCATCGCCTGGATAACGGTGCGTGAGGTGTAGTGGCGACCCTTCGAAAGTACGAACGCCACCATAATATGGTAAGCCTTATCGATCGGCGAGTAAATTGTCTCGTGTCGTATTTTAGTGCGTGACCACTCGGCTCGTTCCATGAGATCAACGGAACACATCTCGGGCACGTCATACATCAACCTCAACTACAACAATGACAAATAATCAATTCGTCATTAAAAATAATAAAATAATACTAATTTGTTTTAATAATTAATTTGTGTATTGTAATAAAGTTTTTAAATTATTAAAAGCGTGTTTTATTGTAAAATGTCAAACTAATTTAACGTTTTAAATTTAAATTTTATCGGTGTATTAAATTTTTATTGATTCTAAAAATGTAAATTCTGTTCGAAGGATCAATAATCGAAAATTCAATAAAGAACAGATTTCCAACTGGGTGGAAGAATCCAAATTCCGATTTAAACACTCCATATTCACACACAATTTAAAATATTCTTCAAGTTTCAACTTGCTATTTCTGATCACGTATAAGTTCGTATAGATGGAACAATAAATCAAAGGGTAAAGTTCTTTATTTTGGCAATTTAAAGTCAAAGTAGTAATTGTTACAAAATGAAAACATTCTGGAGTTTAAAGTTTTTGGTTATTCCAGGTAGATTTTATAAAATTCTGAAAAAAGGCCTATAACATAATTATTTTTCTATCCACAACTATTTACCTTAAAGGCTTGAGTTTATTGATTTCGGAAAACTGTCTTTGATATCCCATAATAATTTACATTCTTTAAAAACGCTTTTGCATAAAAAGTAAATTATGTACCAGTTGTAACGAAATATATTGTATCTGGTCATTATTATTATTATCATTTATTCCCTCAAAAATTTGTCCAAAATCCAAAGGTCAAAAATAGAAGAAAATAATTTTGTTTTATTATTATTTTCTAAACAATTAATTACAAAATTTATCACAAACATTTCGTTCTGATCTGATATGGAGCTCTGATCTGTAAAGTGAAAACTGATGATAATAAACTAATTAATTCTACAAATTTTTTATTTTTTTTTGAATTTCATGTTTTGTTTTTGTTTTTACAAACTTGAATATCAGAGTAAAGGAATTAATTATTTGAGCATCACTGTAGTTTATGAATAAATACATCGTATAATAAAATTCAGAAATCTGAATCATGATCAACATATTCTTCACTAGCCTCTGGCGTTATTTTGGGAATATTATTCGAGCGAATTGATATGGGTGAAACGGATCCACATCTTACATGAGTGTTTGGTACTTCGAGGTTACTCATCATGACAGTCGACCTTTTTCGTGGAATGGAACCAGCCATTACCGAGGGAATATTACTAGAAGGTTTTAAGAGACAGTTTAAATTGCTTGAAGTCATAGTTATATTAGAATCATAGTCTGATGACTGAATGGGAACTGAAATCTCTTCCCTCTCCAAATTTGTTGAATCAACACTAATTCCTGGATTACTTCGTTTTTTTCCACCGACGGCTGCAAACATCTTCCGCCTGGTTTCTGCTACATTAGGTTGATTGGAGAACGTATTTGTTGATAGATTATTATTTTCGTTATTAGAAAAACTTGAGGTTTTAATTGGAATATTTTGTTCATCACTGTTGGCTCTGTCTTTTTGGGAAAGATCTTTTTGAGATATTTCATTCTTATTAATTATAGGCTTTATCGTGATATAACTTCCCGACGAACCTTGTTGCTAAAATTAAGGAAACAGTTATTTTTTTCAATTAATACATTTTAAATTTATATTTTAAATATAAAAATCGCCATTTTCAATACTGATTAATTGATAAATGTTGATTAAAATGTTGATAGATTTAATGATAAAAATAATTTGATTTCATTTTAGATTTTGGAAGTTTTAGCAAATTTAATATTTAAAAAGAAAAACTTAAAAACTAACTAAGTTTATTCGTAGCATGTCCAAAAAATAAGGATAACAAAAAGTTTATTTTACTAAATTTAGTGAACATCAATCTTAGCCCCTGCAAATTATATCGGTTAAGATAAATGCTCTTGTCTCATGTTCATTTCAATTGTTCAAAAAATCCATGGAATTCATTAGAAGTCAAACACTTCAGCTATCTCGTCACTTCACACGTTTTCATTCCTACATCATCCTTGTGCAGGATTATATGATGCTAAGCCTGGTTAAGGAGGAGGATGATCCAGCATTGTGCTATTTCTGTGAATGCGGTTTCTGAATAAACAGCTAACGAAATTTAATCAATTTCCTGTGAGTTTTTCAAGGTTTCTCCAATCATTTGATGTGAAGTCGTTGTTCCCTCTGTTCATCAATGTCCATCATATGAAAGAGAAAAAAACAAACTTCAAAAAATAAGGTCCTCTTTAGATTTAAAAATACTTTAGAAATTTTCAAAACGCTTCACTATGAGATATTTTTTAGAGGAGATCAAGTCTCAAGGAGATCTTGTCTCATGTTCATTTCAATTGTTCAAAAAATCCATGGAATTCATTAGAAGTCAAACACTTCAGCTATCTCGTCACTTCACACGTTTTCATTCCTACATCATCCTTGTGCAGGATTATATGATGCTAAGCCTGGTTAAGGAGGAGGATGATCCAGCATTGTGCTATTTCTGTGAATGCGGTTTCTGAATAAACAGCTAACGAAATTTAATCAATTTCCTGTGAGTTTTTCAAGGTTTCTCCAATCATTTGATGTGAAGTCGTTGTTCCCTCTGTTCATCAATGTCCATCATATGAAAGAGAAAAAAACAAACTTCAAAAAATAAGGTCCTCTTTAGATTTAAAAATACTTTAGAAATTTTCAAAACGCTTCACTATGAGATATTTTTTAGAGGAGATCAACCCAGCCACAAAAGAACTAAATATCATTGAACTGATACGAGAATTTTGATAATTGTTCAAAACTATGAAGTTTGTAACATTTTTAGAACATTTAAGAGCTTTATCTCAAAATGTTTTGATGTAAAAGTTATGTTTATTTCATGCATAAAGTTTAATTGTATATAGTATACATTTAGAGTTGTGTGCGAAGGCTTGACATATTTAATTAAAATAAATATTTTATGTTATTTTCTTCTACTTTAATGTTTTACTTTTATTTCAGCAAAAACAAAATAATTTATTTATTTTATGTAAACAAATCACACTAAAGAATATTTTCCATTATATTTTTTCAAATTGATCCAATTAAATTCACTTATATGACGCTTGAGTCATATAATTAGGCTTTTCAAAATTTGGCGCCAAAATAATGCGAATCCACGTTTTTGTTCAGTATATGATTTGGTTCGAAACAGAAAACAAGAAAAATTCTTGATATCCCGTGTAATCTATACGTACACTACCCAAAGTGTACAACCTCGTTTGGGAAATGTACCCTTTAATCATTTTTAATGTTGCTTCCATTGCAACGCAATGATATGTTTATCATTTTAAAATTTTAAATTTTGACTGTACAAAAACTTTTAATATTATTTTCTAGTTATTTCTAATTAAGTAATAACGAAACATTAATTAGGTAAAATAAAATCTAACAATATCTGTTTATTCGATTCTTTTTATTAGCACGCTTTCTATGTATATATATATATATATCCATGGAGTTTAGAAACCTGTCTTTCTACTCAATCAATTTGAAATTGATGAAATTCTATTAGAATCAATTTAAATGTTTTGTTCTGATTTTAAAGAAAAATTTTAATCAACAGACAACAATTTATCAATATGCACGATTCTGGATTGTATTTGAAATGTTTTTATACATTTAGTATCAATTTTCTTCAAACTTTGCACACATACTCATTCTCGATAAAAATAAATGATTATGTAAAATTTTGATCGAATAAAACTTTAAGATCCCAAAATGAGAAAAAAAAACAGAAAATTCGGAGTTCCCGAATAATGTTAATTGCAAGATATCTATTTATAAATTATAAGTAGTTTATATTAATTTTTAATGTGTTTTTTTAATTTAAAATTTTTAAATCTTAAATTTTAAAAATTTTGTATACAAAGTAGAGTTCCGTCTGCATAAAGAATGGATATAAAAATTTAATTTTTTTGATTTACTAAGTTGTTCAAATCAAGTTGTTTCATATTCTGTGCCGATTTTGACAGTCATCGTTCTGTCTTTAAACGAAGGTCTTATGAAGAAGTTATTGTTAAATTCAAAATGTTAAGATTCCATTTATCTCAAAAACATTAACGGCGGAGTCTTTGAACTAGGAGTGTCCGCGTTGCGAAGTCGTAAAGTGGAATACAACCGGATAGAGACTCAAAATATCGAATTATATAAAATTATTGTATCAGATAATGTTACTAAGAGTGGTTATGAAGCTTTTATTAAAAGAATGATAGTGGACAGTTACAAAGAAAGAATGAGTGATGAAAACCGAGAATTTATTTTTACAGAAGAAAAAGAGAAGCTCAGCAAAAAAGGCCTGATGGCAATGGATAGCTTTATCAAATGTTTTGACAGGTATTTTTGTATCAGATTAACTAATATTGAAGGAGGAAGAAGACAGATACGTACTGGGAAGACCTTGGGTTATGTAGAGTTATATCATGAAGATGAAAAAACGAAAGAAAAAAGATCAATATACAGCCTATCGAAGATAATCAGAAAAAAAGAGAAAAACGCAATTGAAGAAGCGCTGAAGAGCATTAACGAATCCATTAAAGCACCGAACGAACAGGCAAGAAATAGCCTAATGGAAATTATACGGACAAATAAAGATATTTTTAGTACGTATAGACTAGATATCGGGAAAATTAATCTAATTGAACACACCAATGAGGCCGAAAATGAAAATTCAATTAATTTTAAATCTAGAAGGATACCCCTGGGAGTTGAACAGAAAGCACAAGTAATGATCGAGGAAATGGAAAAGAAAGGAATTATCAGACCTAGCACGTCCGCTTGGAACTTTCCAGTGGTAGTGGCTAAGAAAAAGAATGGAGATATTCGACTATGCGTAGATTACAGAGCTCTGAATGCGAAAACAAACAGACCGATATTTCCAATACCATCTTTGGAAGAGATTTTCGATAGTATTGGGGGATCCAAATATTTTTCTACTCTCGATTTATCAAGTGGGTATCACCAAGTACCAGTGGCAGCAGGAAATGTACATAAGACTGCATTCAGTACCAGACACGGTCAATATGAGTTTCCCAGAATGTCATTTGGGTTATGTGGTGCCCCGCAACCTTTCAGAGATTAATGAACTTAATTTTAAGAAAAGAAAATTGGATCAACTGTGTTATATATCTTGATAATATTTTGATTTTTGGAAAGATGATAGAAGGACACAATCAAAGTTCAGAAATGGTGTTATCGAGAATAAAACAAGCAGGACTAAAATTAACTCCAACAAAATGCCGGTTTATGCAAACAGAAATAAAATATTTAGGTCATGTAATCAACGAAGATGACATGAAGACAGATCCTGATAAAATCAAGAGCATCAAAGAATGGAAGTTACCAGGCTGCAAAAAGGAATTACAGATATTCTTAAGATTTTTCAACTATTATCGCAGGTTTATGAAGGATTATTCTGTAATGTCTAGTCTTTTAAGTTCGATGTTAAAAACGATTCAAAATTTGTGTGAACAGACGAATCGAGAAGTATGTTTTACAGACTCAAGGAACATCTCACACAACGTCCTGTGTTAGCTTTATCTATAAAAGACGGTAAATATATTTTAGATATAGACGCATCCCATGATGTAATCGGTGCAGTGTTATCACAAATCCAAAATGGAGAAGAACGAGTTATTTATTATGCCTCGAAAACATATACTAAGAGCCAGAGACAATATTGTTTTACTCGAAAGGAACTGCTAGCTATCCATACGTTTGTTTTGAAGTTTAAACATTACTTGATATGTTCACATTTTCTTGTCAGGATGGATCATTAAGCACTCAAAATGGCTTTGAAACTGGAATAGCCCAAACACATCACAGTACTGTACTTGGAAATCTTTGATACGGAGATAAAATTCAGAAAAAGAAAGGACCACAATAATGCCGATGGTCTTTCAAGACCAGCACCATGTGAAAAGTGTGCCCTACAACATAAAGATCCAAAAAAGAAAGTAAACGTAAAAGAATATCACCCAGTGTACATGGAAAATGGAAAAACTCACAGCAAGTATTCGGAAAAGATTGTCAATAAGATTCAAAAACAAAATGACGAGAGTCCAAACGAGTGGGACCAGGAAACAGATGAAGAGTTACGGAAGTTACTGAATCCAATAACTTACAAAAACGAGAAAAAGAAATATCAGTGGACATGAAATCAGAAATTGTGGGGACATTATATATTTATTTAAGGATGGAATCTATAGAGTAATAGAGCCAAAAGACAAAAGACAGGAAATAATTTGGAATTACCACCGAGAATTGGGACATCCAGGAATAGGAAAAACAGCCAATGTTATTGCAAGAAATCATTACTGAGTGAACATGGTTAAAGACATAAAAGAAACTTTAAGTAAATGCACACCATGCAATAGAAACAAAAATTTCAATAGAAGAATTAAAGCGCCATTACAGAACTTGATTACCAAAAAACCATTTGAAGTAATCGGAATAGATATCACAGGACAATTTACAAGTACGAGGAAGGGAAACCGATACATCCTTGGTGTGATTGACTATTTCGCGAAATATGTATGCTTAATACCGATGAAGACAATAGCAGCAGAAAAAGTGATCAAAAATTTATGGATTCATTTGATATCAAAATTTGGGATTCCAGAACGAATACACTCGGACAGGGGTACTAATTTTACATCAAATTTATTTATTGAACATTGTCGAGTACTGGGAATCAAGAAGACGTTTACTTCGCCATATTATCCACAAAGAAATGGATTAATAGAAAGGTTGTTCCAAATGGTAAAACCGATGATCAGCGCAGTGATCGAGGAAAGAAAAATTCAAGCATGGAGTGCTTGTTTAAACATTCAAAAAATTGTCGTTTTCAAATATATGTTTATTATTATTGAATCTTAATTTTTAATTCGATTATATATAACAATCTCTTAATTAATAATTATTATTTATTAAGTCCCTAGTTTTTTTAGAAAGAAATTAAATACAACTGACTTTTAATAATTTAGATACTTATTGTCTAATTTGTTTAACATTTTTTTCTTTTGTAAATATCTTTCAAACAGCTTCCGATATTAAAAATACTTTCTTTTCTATAGTTAGTAATAAAGTTTTTAATAGTCATGAAAGAAATTTTTTATTTTTATAGAGAAAAGAATTGCTTATTGTAAGAAATTATTATCAAAAAAAGACATTAAAAATATAAAAGTATTTTTACCATAGAATATGACTTTTGCAAAACAAATTTTTTACGATTTCCTTCTTGACTTGTAACTCTTGGTTCTCTAATTCCAGTTAGTTTTTGTATTTCTTCGTCACAATCTTCATCATTCCAAATAGAATATTTTTTGTTTTTATTTGCATATGCATTAATGGGTATCACAGCTGGGGATAAGGGGACATCTGTTGCAAGATGATAAACAAGTTTCGTTTCTAAAACAATTTAAAAAATTAAAAAAATATTTATACATATAACATAATAGAAATTAAAACTAGATATTTCGTTTTAAGAAATTACTATCATCAGACCATTTCCAATTTGTATCAAAAGATGTTATTGAACATAGAATTAATCAAAAAACATCATTAGATCAAATTCATTCAATTTTAAAATAAAGTTAAAATACATAAACCATGTTTTTGGTGAATCTCAAATATTGATTATAGGTTAATTGATGTGGTAAGCTACTTTCCCTTAGTTTTTGATATAATGTATTTGGTATATATATATAGAGTCTTGTGAACGCAAGTTTAGTATTTCGAAAATATAATTTGATTAAAGCTTTTTTTATATAATTATTGGACATGTTTCGATGTTTACACACATCATCATCAGCAATTTTCGGATGTTTAGTATATGAATATTGAATTGTTTGAATAATACAATTTTTTACAATTTTAATAAATATAAGTTACTTTAAAAGGTGACGAAAAAATTAAACATAATTATTTATGAAATTTTTATTGGGTAATAATGGCAAAAAATATTTTAATTAAAAATTTTAAGTATTGAAATAACCTTACTTTGCTCATTCTGAATGTTAATTGATGGGTTGTAGTGTCTTATTAGTAGAGATTCACAAAACTGTCGTTCGTAATGTGAATCAAAACCCTTTTGTGGAACAGAAAACTAATCTTTTGAAATGGATGAGATTCTATCCTTACAACATAACCAATGATCAAGAACCTTACTCGATCGACTCATTTGCGAGTGCTCGCTAATCCTGGTTTTGAGATGACGATTTGTCTCTCCGATGTGGGCCTCCCATCTC
>MQRK01222685.1:4746-22593 GCA_001938485.1 Girardia tigrina | reverse complement strand
TTTATCTCTCTCGTTGAGTAATTTCGGCAGATCGGCTCTTGTTCTGTTCTGCTTCCCTTCTCTTATTAAGGAGTTGATGTATTGCCCTCTTTCTATTGTGGGGTCTCTGTGGACAATGTAGTGTATGATGTCTTCATACTTTGCACTATCCCATAAGAGCCACTTTGAGGCATTCAGAGAGAGCTTGCTTCTTTCTCCCACTGATCTTCTTTCCCATTGACATTGTTGCTCTCCACACAAACCTCATAATGTTTGGTGTATCAGAGGTGTCCAACCTGCTATGATAGACAAGTCTTCTGCTTGCAATGATATCCAGGGGGAGCGGGAGTCCAATGTCGATAGTGTCCATCTGTATCCTCTCAGTCTTCTGCACTTTCATGATTGTGCGAGTACACAAATTATGAAAGGCAGTCAGCATCTTGATTGTTTTGTTTTACTCTCCGATGTACGAGTTTTGACACCCGTGACAATTAAATTAGCTTTCATCACCGAAAATTGCTGATGATGATGTATGTAAACATCGAAACATGTCCAATAATTATATAAAAAAAGCTTTAATCAAATTATATTTTCGAAATATATGTATATATATATATGTAATGTAATGTAAGTAACCATTTATTTCATTAAATTTCAATATATGTTTCGTTCTAAAGAGAACATCATCAGGTTGATCGTCCATTGAGAGAACAAATATTAAACATTCAAAACGAATTAAATCGTCTGTATCAAATTCCTAATTAAAATTCACATAGTGTTGCGGCTACATATTCATTACCCTCGATCTTCAATGGGTTCAAACTCAAACAAAGATATTGTCTGCAATAAATGCATGTAAAATAAGTTTTCTTTCCATAATATTTTATGTCGAAAATAAGATAACGCAAATTTATAGCCACCTCTGATTAACCATTTTTCTATTGCATTGCTTTCAGATCAATCGACCAAAAAAGGTAATATTCTTATAATTCTCTTGCTATAGTATCTTTTTTCACTGCTCCGAACCTAACCCATTTACTCATAAATTGTGCAACTAGTGGATTTGGTAATGTATTCAATTAATGACCAAATTCAAAGTACTGCTCTAAGTAGAGATTTTCGCGAGTGCTCGGAAGAGTGTGTAGAAACTATTGTCAACGCGTCGTATATATTCACGGAAGATTTCACTAACAACTTTTTTTAACTTCTCATCACATTCTTAGATTAATTGCTCCAATAAAACAGTTATCTTTTTACTAATATAACGGAAAATCCATAAATGTGTAGTGGTTTATCACCCACAACAACAAATTTCTCCCATTAACATTAAACCAGGTTCATTCCTTTTAATACGTCTTCTATTTCCGCTAAATTTATGTGACTGGTATCGTTTTCTTCTACAATTGAATGGTTTAGCTCAAAACATAAAACAAAACATCAAACTGCTGGTGTTGCACTACATATGACTTTTCTTTATGTCTTGGATGTCCCACAATCCACTCCCATGTCAAGAGTGTCTAACCTTTTCGTGAAGTCATTAAAAGTATCCAAACTTTTTTATCTATCTTCTCGCCCACCTTCCTCTCACTCGCCATTATTTTCACAAAACTAAAAAAACCAGCCTGCTATGTAGAAAAACCATATCATTTGCTCACCCCACAAAAGTCTACCTTTTAGTCAAATCTTATCTTCTTGAATCACATTGTAGCGTTTTCATCTCATCCATCTGTTCTTCTCATATATCAGTAAATCCAGAACTTTACCTCTGAAATTCTTGTGCACACTTAAAAACCATTGACTAAAGACTCCATTCAGTTTTACTATAATATCATCCACGTACGATTCCGTTAGGAATCCTTCACCATATAATGGTTCTGTGGGCGTTACAAGAAAAAGCGAAAATTATGACAAAATTGGGTTTGAATCAAAATATAGTGTCAGTGATCGAGAATTAATGAAGGGGTTAGTGGAGAAAACAACCATTATTCATGTTTGTAAAAGAAAACCAGGACAAGAAAGGAAAGTGAAAGGCAATCAAGCAAATCCAACCGTACAAAAATCTTTTTCTAAGTCTTGCAATCGATATATATGTAAATGTTTTATGTGTTTTTACATGATGTCAAAATTAAATGAATTTAAGAAAATTTTGTCCGATGATTTATCTAAAAATGTTTCTTTTCTATTTACTTTTTATACTTGTGGAAAATTAACACAAAAAATTAATTAATTAAATTTCTAGAAACGTGTCGTCCGGTAAACATATTTTATTTTCTATAATCGTATTTCTTAAATATTTTTTATATATTTCTAAATTGAAAAATAAAAATTTTTTAATTAATGAGAAATAAAACTTGAAATTGCTTCTTTTGGAATCAATTCTAATGTAATTTTTAATTTAATTATCATTTTTAATAATTTGAAAATAATAGATATAAAAATTTTCCATATAAATTTTCGTTTATTGTTGAAAAATAGCATACTTAAACTGTTAGGATTAAAAATTAATTAACGAGAATAAATTATAAGGAATAATTAATAATTATTATATTATTACTTTTTAAGGAATTTCATCGATGATCATACAAAATATAATATTAAATTATTTAAAAATCAATTCGTATTTTAATTTAAAATAAAATTTCACTTTTTCAATAATTGGTTAAAATAAAATAAATTTACATTATTTAAATATTTTACTATTTGATATAATTATTATTTATTAAAAAAACAATTTAAATTTTTTTAAATTATAATATTGTAGAATATTTAAAAAAAATAAAAAATATTAATTTTGAAATATTCAACCAAATGAAATATTTTTTTAATATTTAGTTTCAATTAAATCAATATAATTTAAAAATAAATTATTAAAAATATTTAATTTTTTTTATTCTTTTACTGAAGTTTAAACTTTTTTAAAAATCTTTTCTTATAAATTAAATAGTTAAATATTGTTTTTTTAATTAACTTTATAGAATTTTGTCTTACAACAAAACAAGTTATTAGAATTTGCGTTGTGGAAACAGTTTGTCCGTAGGGGTAACATCAGCATCTTGTAAGATTTAATATTTGAGTAGTTTTACTTTGAGAAAGAACTTTTAAGAAAAAAATATTTTGATTTAATATACTTTTAAGAAATTTCTTAACAAAAAAATGGTTTCTATATTTTAACTTCTAGAAACGTAAATTTTTATAATACTTATTTCATTTTCTGAATTATTTTACTTGAATTATTCATAAAATATATAATTATATGTTTCTAGAATTATAAAAAACTAATTTATGAGGACATTCTGAATAATTTATGTATGTTCTTCTTTTTTATTACCATTGTCAGAAAATAGAAATAAAGATTTTTTATCTGTAAAAAAATATAACATCGTCTCACGGACGAAGGAAATTTTTACATATTTATACGAGATTATTTATTTGTTTATTTAGTTTAAATCTAAATAATTGATATTGTAAAGAATTATATATTTACTTTAGTTCACTGAAAGTTTTCAAGTTTTTTCTGACTTTTTAAAATATTTGTAAATGATTATATCTGAGATTTTTTATCACTCTATGATATATATATATATATATATATGTTCTGGACGATCTCAAGGTTGCCCCGAAGATAGGGTGGAGGTAGTGATATATTGGTAGGGTCGGATTTGAAATTCAGATATTTTATGCTCGTGCGCGGAGTATTTTATTTTGGAGATTTGTAATTTTTATTTGATTCAGTAAAATTCATAATACAAAATTTAAAATAACAGCTCGATAAATTTTTTTAAAAAAATCTCTCAAACCCACCCTGGGGAAGAACACACAGATAATTCAAATGTTGGATGTCAGTTGCCATCATGCATATTTTGTGTCAAAGTGTGGTCGGGACAAAAATGCCAAGTTTTTTTCTTGAAAGATTTCAACACTCGCCAAAAAATTCCTCAACTTATCGCTCAGACCAAAAAACATAAATCATATTTCGTCCTATTGAACACAAATGGAATATCGTTGATTAGTTCCAACTTATGCTTCAAGTCAAAATAATAAATTTGGAGCAATTAATCACGGTCAGTAATCAGAGAAAGCAATAATTCGGCAGTAGAAAAGAATACTTTATCCGACACCAATCGGTGTTAGAAATGAATCGATCAATACTTTAGAATTTTCAAAATTTTAACCGTCGTCTTTCGAAAGTCGCAAATAGTTTGTATCAATTAATCGCGAGTACAATTCGATATCTAATCTAACAAGTGATATCGATGATGAATTTAACAATAACAGTTTTTGTCGTTGATGTGTAAAAAAAATTTTTATAATGTAACAATTAAGAATTACCAAATATAAAAAAGCAAAGAAAAAATATTATATAGATTAAAAAATATATATATCATAATAAATAATTTCTATATAAGAAAACAAGATAAAAAAGAAATTAAATACACTTATTTAAAAAAGATTAAAAATATAGATTGAAAAAAAGATTTATTATTATTTAAAAATTATAAATTCGGTTAATTCGATTTTGTTTTAATCTTTTTTTTGTGATTTTACGAATTTTAATAATCCAGTATTTGAATGTGTTGAATGTCAATTTGATTATTGAAACTTTTTGAAGAGTAATTATTTGAAATTGGGCCAAACTTTGATGTTGTTTGTGCTAGAACGAGCGCAGCGTTGTCACAATCATAATACTTTAGTGAATACTTAAGGACGAGAGGAGGAAAATGAAAGAAAATTAAAGAAGATTGTCGAGTCTTTGAATTTGAATTTATGGTGAAATAATAAAATTAATATGTGATTGAATGTCGTTTTGATTTTATTACTTTATTGTTTGGTAAAATTCAGTCGAAAATTAAAGGAAAAGATTTCAATTATTTAATGGAAAATTTGATCATTAAAATTGCGTCCACCATCAATAACGAAGACTTATAAAACATTAATAATAATTAGGTGAAAGATAAGTTGAGTATGGTGGATGACTCAAAGTTTCGAAACCAAGTTTGTTCAACAGTTGCATTGACAGACGTGCGATGTGTGGCCAAGCGTTGTCGTGGAAAATAATAGGCCCTTTCCTATTGACTAATGCTGGTTGTTATTGTTGGATTTCTGGTTCATTTTGACAATGTCCTGACAGTATCTGCCGTCATTGTTTCTCCTGGATTTAGGAAACTTTGATGAATAACACCGGCTGCAGACCACCAAACAGTTACCATCATCTTTTTTTAGTACAATTTCGGCCTCGGAAAGGATTGCGGAGCTTGATCGTTGTCCAACCAATGAGAAGAACGTCTTCGATTGTCTTAGAGAATCCACTTTTCATCAGACGTAACAAATCGGTCAAGAAACGGATCATTCTTGTTCCGCAGAAGAAGTGAAGACAATGACTCAAAACGATGCACTTTTTGATTGTCATTTAATTCGTATGGAATCCATTTATCGAGTTTTTTCGACTTCCCAGTGTCACGCAGATGGTTTGAAATTGTTTCTATCCTGACACCTAGATTATCCACAAGCTCTAGAACTGTTGTTCGTGGATTTTCCTCTACTAGAGCCTTCAAATTTTCATTTTCAATATTTTTGAGCGTCTCATTTCCTACTTGAAATTTTTGGAACCAACGTTGTAACTTACGTTCGTTTGTGGTACCATTGCTTAATGCACCATTGATATTACGGGCGGCTTCCGATGCTTTGTGGTCAAGTTTGAATTCATATAAAAATTGCTCGTAATTGCGCTTTCCGCATATTGACAAATAGTTAAAAAAACACGTTATTTTAAAGTTAATATTTAAACAAAGCATCATATAAATATAGAGTTTTTCATAAGTATTAAAGTTATGTATAAAACATAAATAAATGGTAAAGATTTATTTCAAAACATGATCAAAAATCAGGACCATTCAAAAAAGGACATTATTTTTTAAACAACCTAATATTCCAGTTTGAAAATTAACATTATGAAAACTTCGTTTAAATTTTCAATACGCCAAATACTTAATTAAATGTTTAATTTAAAAAACCAAGAACAACTAAATAATTATGTAAAACAAAAAAGTGCATAAAGTATAAAAATCTAAAAAAGTAAAAAAAATTTACGATAATTAAAATAAACAAAAAAAGTAAGTTACAAAGTTTAGATTTATTAAAACCGATATATTTTAAAAAGAGAATTATTAGTAAAAATTTTAAAATAATAAATAATGAAGTAAAATTGATTTTTAAAAATTGGGTAAAATTTATAACGTAGGAGCAAATTATTCTGAAAGAAATTAAAGTTAAATTAAATATTTTTTAAAGAAGTTATATTGAAAATAAAATGTTTTTTATAAATTAAATTCAAAATATGTTAAATATTTTTTTAATAAAAGTCGAAAATTCCAAAATTATTAAATTAGTTATTACTTCTTCATACAACCATAACAAACATCTTTAACCGCTACTTTCCCTCAAACTATCGGAGATTTCTTCCATATGAATAGATAGAAAGACTTCTCCCCTGTTGTCCACAACTTACTCTTTAATATTATATGGAAAGTAAAATATTTTATTTATTGTTATTATATTTGTCAGATTATTTATTTGTTTATTTTTTCATTACACAAGTTTTTAGGTAAGTTTTATTATCCAAGAATGAGTATTTAGAGTCCATATTTTAGACTTTTCTAAGGGTTAAAATAAATTTTTATTTTAATAATTAACAATTTAAAAATATTTGTTACATTTTATTTGTCTTATTAATGAAAATCGGAGTTTAATTTCGGTTCCCTAAACAGTTTTAATAAAAAATGTGTTATTAAAAATGCTTTTTAACTATTGAATGCATTACGATTCCTTTTTGACTAGTTTATTACTTTTGCAAGAGATCCAATGTTGAAGATAAATCCTGACTAAATCAGGGACAAAGATTATTGAAAAAGTTTTGCACTTGAGCAATAACTTCCATTAAATACATGATCTCAAGAGTTGAGAAGGGAGTTCTGCAACTTAATACCATAACAACCCAGACGGCTCAAGTTTATGAGTTAAAAGCATCTAAAATAAAACGTTAATTATTTTCTATGAAAAAATTTAGAAAAAAAATACATTCTCGAAACAATTTTTATTAAGAAAAAGGTAAAAATAATATCCTGGTTTTACATCTCAAACTTCCGTGAAAATTATATTTTATTTTATATTATATATATATATATATTTCGTTGCAATGGATATTTGTATATATATATATATATATATATATATATATATATATTCGTCGTATATTTTATTTATTTAATATGAAAAATATAAATTGCATTTTTGTATAAATTTTTTAAAAATTTAAAACATTTTTTCTACCTAAAACGCAATTTTTATGGATAAAAGATTAATTAGTTATTTTTTCATTTATTAAAAGTAAAGAGAGGCGTCGGTTTTCCATTAAGAACATGAATCATTTAAACTATTATTCACATACACAAATATTTATCAAATGAATAATTAAACAGGATCAAGTTTGCTTTTGTTACAAAATTAATTGAAATTATTAATCAAGTTACATTAATTAACTCAATCATAAATTAATAATTTATCAATTAATAATTATTTCTATAAATTAGACATAATTTATAAGTTAAAAAAATAAAAGGATATAAAAGTAAACTGAGGATTTTAATCATTGGATCCTTCTTTCAGATTCCTTTGATGGTACAACAAAAAGTTCACTTGGTTTCAAACAAAAAAGTCAAAATCAAACATTAATTAACTTTAAATAATTATGAAGAGATTATTACTTACTGGAATTGGAATTGAAGCTCAATAGGTTAACAAAAATATATTTTTGGCTTGGATCAGACATTAAAATCTTTATGTTTAAGACCGTTAAAGAATCAGAGAGAAGATTACAATATCAAAACGTATATGAAAAAAAACAAATCATTTAAACTGACCAAAACTGATCATTCACAGTATAGCATTGTTAAACTTATATATTTATAAGTTTAACAATATGAGGTGTTTGGTTCGAGATGATTTTTCGAATCTTGATTTAAAGAAGAATAGGAAATTGTCATTATTCAAAATTTTATTTCTATAGCACAATAACATATTTTTTGTACAAATTTTAAAGGAACAATTTTTGTTTTACATAAACCATTTATACATAAAGATAATTTAGAATAAATATGAATACTTAATTTATTATTAGGTTGTCAGTATGAAATTTATAGGCATGAAATTAAAAAAAAATTAAAACAATTATAATTTGACAATGACTTAACATTTTGCTGCTCACTGTTTTTGTTTGATTGGTTCATATATTGGCTATGGAACACACCAATAAAAATGATTGAAAACTACTTATAACTTGTTTTAATAATCGGTATTTTAAAAAAATAGAGGAGACAGAAATTTTAACTACTATAAAGTGCGATTTCTTACGTCGAACCACATTATCAGAAACCTTGCGAAACATCA
Organism: Girardia tigrina; assembly: GCA_001938485.1. NCBI lineage: Eukaryota > Metazoa > Platyhelminthes > Tricladida > Dugesiidae > Girardia > Girardia tigrina. Next base: position 14,172 of record MQRK01222685.1, on the reverse strand, counting down.
ATAGTAAATTTAGATACAATGACAAACTGAAGGTAACCCTTGAATCGGATCTATCAAAAAGTGCTCATGTTTCATCACCAATGTTTGCTGTTAAAAGCTAACAATATGTAATTTATTTGTTAAAATTTGTAACTTGAAAAGGTTAAATAAGTGGATCCAATATGAGTTAAATGAAAAGCAGAAACGAAAGTGTCAATATGCTTGCTTGATGATGCCTTCTCGTTATAGATTTGATCAATAATTGTATCTATATGGTACTTGTTATGAAAAGTAGAGTCTTACATCAATTTCCAATTAATAAACAAAAATTTTTAAAAATTCTTCTTTTTAAAACAAAGTTATTTTTTTAATTCTTTTCGATTTTAATTTATTATTGTTAAATTTTGCAATTAATGAATTTTATCACAGTTTCTTTTTTTTAATTCGTAAATTATAATTCATTTTAGCATTTGTAATTCAAAATCGAAATTAAATTTATGATTATCTTGCGTATTTTTAAATTTCAGATGCTGATTCTATTTTTGCTTTACTAAATTAGTTATGTCTAATAGTAGAATCGATTTTGAATTAAGTTTTCGTAATTGCAATTCACTACAGACATAATATTTGTATTGGTAATTATCAATAAACTTTGACATAAGTTCTACAATTTTTATGCTTGATGACCTAATAATAACACAAAAAGCAACTCTCAATAAATTATTATTAAAAGAAAATTGACAAAACTATCAATGATTCACAGCCGTCTTTTCAAGTAAAAAAAGACCTTTAATAATCAGAAAGATGATAAGCAATGTCAAATTCAACGGATATAAAGCTTCTTTAGATAATTATAACATGCTGAAAGTGAGTATTTTAAAAATTAACATCAAATATATACTTGAACTTTTCGTAATCTTTGTAACACGTTTAGTTAAAAGGAAAAATGAAATATAATTATTATGTAAATAATTCCCTCTTTTTCCTCATTTGTAAATGTGATTGTTTATTCTGTAAGCCGTTACTAACTATTGATCATTACATCAAAACACATTTTACAAGCCAATCTTAAGATGACGTTTCATAAACTTCTTTCAAACATTTTTAAAAATAGTGTTAACAATATTTAAGCTTCGAAGCCTGGAGTTTTAGGTTCTAAATCATGTTACCCGATTTAATGGAATAAAGTTATGTATTCTAATTATAAAATGCATTTACTTATGCATTGTATATCATGATAAGGACTTATAAAACATTGAAATTAATGATGCAAAATATAATATTATTATGAGTTTGGAATTCAATATCGATAATCAAATGGGATAAATTGTGATAAAAATAAAAAAAAACAGATACAATTAAAAATACAATTGAGCTTTTTATTTTGATTTTATTCATAAAAAATATAAAAAAATCTTAAAATGCAAATTAAATAATTTTAATTTTTGCACTTGCAAAAAAAATATCCTGCCCTACCAAAAGTCTTTGGTCAGAAGCATATTTGACTATTTTTTGTTTTATTATGAGTTCATTGAGAAAGTTATCTAAATTGAAAGAATTATAAGGCTGTCATACTATCAGTATATTGAAATGATAAATTTTATACTGTTGCTGGCCTTCCTATTGGTTGACTATAAATAGATTTCTTAGAAATGATTTTGCATAAAGCGTTTTTCTATTTCACTATTATTCACTATATTGTTAAATATGACATTACGAAAGAAGCTTACGTACTTTGAGAATGGTGTCATCTATGACTGTCAATTGTGCAACAAATCTCAGAGTGAAATTGCACAGCTAAATAGTCACCCCAAATCAACAATCGATTCATTTCTCAGATAGTATCACAGCACGAACAGTCATGTGAACAAGGAGCGATCTGGACGACCGAAGTGTTTCGGCAATCGTGACTAACAACAGCTTGTTCGACTTGTGAAGCAGAATCGGCGCATGCCTTGTCGCAGATTACTGCTGAGTACAACGCAGGCCACACGCAGGCAAGCATGTATAAAGTTCGCCGAAAACTGCATTCCTTGGATTTCTAAGGGAGAGTACGTACAAAAAAAACCATTTATTTCAGAAGCCATTCGCATACGGCGTTTTCTTTGGTGCAATACCAGACGTATCAGGACTCCTGCTGATTGGCAGAAAATTATTTGGAGCAATAAGTCCCGCTTTACGCTCTTCCATTCTGATGGATGAATACTTGCATGGCGGCGCAGTGATGAACGATTCCATCCTGATTGTGTTATTTCAACAGTCAAGTACGGCGGCGGCTCCAAATGTGTTTTGGAGCTACTTCACAGTCAATGGTACTGGCCCATTGGTCAAGTGTACTAACTACATGGATTCCATGAACTGCTTCTATTTTTCCCAGAAATTGCCGATATACTCTTCCAACACGATATGGCACCAGTCCATACGTTGTACCTCATTAAGGATTTCCTCGAAACAAGTGGCATAAATGTACTGGAATGTATGCCACAAAGCCACGATTTGAACCCAATCGAATTCCTTTGGGACGAGGTAGACCGACGTGTTCGTAAAAGGCAGGTACTTCCACAGAATGCCACTAAATTGGAACTTCAGCTGCGGGAAGAATGGGCAAATACTCCTCCTCAGCTCTTGAAAAAATTTTCGAGTCTATGCCAAACCAGGTAAGAGCAATCAAAAGAGCTAATGGAAACTGTACTAACTACTAATTTTTCCATTATCGCACTTGTGTTCTGCATTCTATTTGGGTTTAAATGCAATAGAATTCATTGCGACCAGTTTAAAGTATGAAAAAGCTACTCACCAAAGACTTGCTAGGGAAGGGTATTTATAAATAATTTAACTCTGAAGAAAAATCTAGAAAAAAGAATAAAAGTTTATTTTCAATTAAAAAAGTTAATTTTTGTTTCTTATGAAAATATATATTTACAAATTATAATTTATTAGTATTAATATTCTCATTCTTCTTAATTTTTTAAAATCTTTTATTTTGTAATGTATTCTATAAAAATAAGAATTTTATTTCGTAACTTTGAAAAATAAAATAATAATAGTTATGAATTTATTAATGTATTTATTAAAATTTATTTTACTAAATAAATGTTTTATTTTTTTAATTATCAATTTCAAAAAAATTAGTTTTTATAAACTAAATTAAAAAAAATAGTATTTATTATTATCGTTCAAAATAAAAGAAAATTAAAGTTTATTTGAAGAGAAATGAATTATCTGAGTTATGATAAATGTCAACATTGTTTTCCGAAGCAATAAAGTTAGGCAAATACACAATTAATTGCTTACTTTGTATAGGGAAACCGTCATCCATCGTACTCCACTTTTTAGAGGTATTTTTCAGTAATACCTTTTTATTTCCAGTTTCATGTTGTCTGGATTGTGACGAGGTATTTGTGATTTGATTTAAGTTTTTCAAAGAATCTGGGTTGAGATTAACCAACAATAATGGTTGACTCTGAGATAATTGTTCATGAAGCTTTCTCGTTGCCGGCAAGTTAAGGATATGTAAGGTTCCAGCACTACCGTTGTCTGGAGGTGTTTTTCCTGAGCCGGCACTATCTTGAGAATTAGTGTTTCTAATGACTTTTACAGCAGTTGCATTGGAAAGGCGGTTACGCTTTACTTCGGGTTTTTTCGTTTCAATGGTCGAAATATTGATTGGTTCAGGACTAAGTTCTTTGAGTTCTTTACTCAGGAAAGTATCATTCTTTATTTGATAAATATTAATTTATGTTTTGAAATGAAACTTAAAACCTCTTCGATGTCTGATGAAGCTCTTTCTCTCAGTTTTTCTTTGTTTTCTTCATCAATTTCCCGTTGAACTTCTTTTTCTATTTCATCATCATCACACATCATCTTATGAGATTCCTAAATAAAAGAATAAATTTATTGAAGACCAAAAAATTGTTTTTTTTATTTGTAAATTTTTTTCTTTCTTTCAATTATTTTCAAAGAATAATATCATTAATATATTATTAATATCTTCTGTCTTTTTTATATTAATCGCTTAAAGAAAAACATTTATTATGATGGACAAATTTACATTAAAAACACGTTATTATTACAATATGTAATTTTCCTATAGCCGAGGAAAGAGAAAAAGCCATTGGAGGCTAGATCTGGTTAGTAGAGTTGGTGTTCCACCAATTCAAAGCCCGCTTCTTGAACGGCAGTCCCGGGAACATCAGCTTGGTGAGCTGGTGCGTTGTTTTGGTGAAACAGCTCTCCAGCCCTCAGTTTACCGCACCTTTTCTCCTTGAATGCCTTTCACAATCTTCTTATTTGTTGTGTGAAGTAGAAGACCGTAATAATGGCTCTCCAAATAGTTTTGAATTTTATAGCTCGTTTCCATGTCTTTGATTGGTGTTTTGTTTCTGGACCAAAGTGATGGATCCTGCTTTTGTTCATGGTCACAAAACGAGATAAAAAATTCTCCTGGTCTCCTTTGAACTTTTTAAGATTTGCTCTTGAAATGTCAATTTATTTATTCTTTTGTTAGTCGCTTAACATTTTCGTTGGCACCTATTGCACAAAGACTTTTCTCATATGCAATTCGATCGCAATGATTCTTTGAATACTGTCATATGAAATCTTTTTGACTTAAGCTTCATATCTGATAGTCACTCTTTGATCTACCAATACAACTTCTTTAACTTTCTTCACGTTGTCTTCAGTGATGGATGTTAATGGGTGTCCTTCACGTTGCTGATCTTTCGTCGATGTTTTTTACAGCTTAAAATACTGAGTCCAGTGTAATACTGTGGGTTATGAAGGAGGAAAATCCCTAATGTTTCCCCCAAGTTGCTGTGTATATCTTTGGTACACATTTTTCCAAACAGATGTTTTTGATGACATCTCTAATTTTGTTTCTTTCCATTTGATGTTCACTCATCGGTAGTTTGTATTCGAATGAATGTAGCTACCGAGAATTGTGGGCCTATTTAAGTCATTATTTTAGTAAACTAGTGTGTAACTAAGCGAGAAGAGGACATTTTATTATTATTCTTGTATGCATTAGCAATAATCGGTTATCATTACTTTTGGATCACCCTTCGTATATATATATATATATATATATATATATATATCACAAAGTTAAATTTATATATAAGGGATAAAAATAAAACGACGCGTTTCGATATAAAAATCTGATCATCAAGTCAATCTACACTTTTTTTCTTAATTAGAACACTATATGGGACCACATAATAATTAGCATGATTTCATGCAATCGAATACACAATTATCATTTTTGTATTTATATACAGGTGAATTGATTATTAATTAGTGACCTGAAGAAATATAGTGTCTTGAAATATAATTTTTAATGGATGAGTTTTGCTTTTAAAACAAGTAAATAATATTTAGGATGCAACAATTGTACGGTTTATTCGGTAGGGATTAAATAATATCAAAAACAATAAATTATTCAAAATTAGAAATCAAGATTTCGATTTCAAGAATCTTGATAACATCTTACTCAAAGGATTAAAATATTAAAGAATTAAATTATTTCGTAATAAAAGTACCTAGGGTTTGTTATAACACTCATAAATTGAAGAGTTATAATCCTTTTTTCGCACAATATATTATCATTTTAGTAAAAAAATAATTAAAAGATCATTCATCTTACTCACCTCCAGATGCTTCATAAGAACTGCCACCACAACGTTGACTAAAACAAATTGAGCCATTAAAACGAATATCACAAAGTAAATCGGAGCTATAATCGGGGAAACGCAACAGTTCTTTATACATTCTTCAGAATTATCACATTTCGTTCTTAACGTGTCCTGAAACAATATTTTATAAAATGAATCTTTAAATTAAATATTATATTTTCTTTGAATCTTGTAATAAATATTATTGACTGAAACCTACAACAAGTAAATAATATCTATTACTGTACATCATTTATAAAAGTTACTTCATTATTTTTTATAAAATTAAAGAGAAATAAATCAGCTTAAAAAATTTACAACTTAACAATTGTTAGTAGCGTTTCTGCCACTTTCATTATTATCAAATTCAGAAGTCATAATTTAACTCCAGAATTTATTAATATAACAACAATTCACATATTTAAACAAATTTTTCTGTTAATTCAATTATTTCGCCACCATTAATCTATTAAATTCTTTTCGATTTAATTTTTAAAATTTAGCAAATCTTAAACTTTAAATTTATTAATTAATTCGTACATTAAAACTAAAAATTTATTTTAAAATTTATTTAAAATTGTTTTATAACTTATATTAAAATATATAAATTGTTATGACTGTAAAAATATTTTTATTTATAAATAAATATTTAATATCTAATGGTTTTCTAATCATTTTTAATTTTAAGATATTTAATAGATACATTAAAAAATATTTTTTATTTTTAAATAAGTATTTAATTTTTTTATGATTTTCTTTTATTATATCATTTTTAATTTTTTAAGTATTTCGCAAACACTTTAAAAACATATTTTATTTTTAAATAAGTATTTAATTTTTAAATAGTTGCTTTATTATATCATTTTTTATTTTTCAAATATTTAATAAGCATATAAACATAAAAATATTTTAACTTTTAAATTAAAAAAAATAATAAATTATTTTGGTGAGATGTAAATTTAAATTAACCCCTCATAACAATATATTATCAACTATTAATTATAACAGCAGTTACTGAGTGCAAGTAATCGAATATCGAATCAAGATATTGGACGAGTAGGAAAACACAATAAGTATAACTTATAACAAAATAATTAGTGCAGTCACTCACGACTTACAATCGTTCTTAGTTTTAATATAAAAAAACGTGATTTTTTTGTTTGAATCTTTGCATTTTACTTCTGAACTTACACGGAAATTTTTTCTTTGTTTCTATAAGAACTGTTTCAGCATACATTTTTAGTATACGATTAAGAAACTATGCTTAATAAAATTAAAACTTTTTCATGTGTTATTTAACTATATACTAGACATACTTTAGTTGTAAAATCTAGATAAACTTCACAACATTTTACCTAAATTTGATTCTAAGAATTATCTCTCCAGGACATTGTACCAATAAGGGCATGATATACAGTCAACGTTTTTAATGTCTATCAGTTATGATCAATCAGACCCTTTGATCTTTAATATAATTTAACAGTATAAAACGTGAAATAAAGCATCCTTTTCTTACTTATTTTTCAATAGTTTTGTAAAATATTACGTGTAAAACAATAAATAAAATTATTATTAAGACACAAATATATACATTGTATCCTATATTGTTGGATTAAGTAGCATTCTCTCTCCATAAAAATAGCAAAAACAATTTTGCACTCTTACAAAATACATATCTTTATATATAATTCTAGTTTTTTACACATCCTCAAATTTGTGAGATGAAATGAAGATAATATATTTTTATCTTTCAGAACAATTTTTTTCAAAAATTTTCCATCTGAGATTTGCTAATAGAAACGACAGAAGGGACAGAATAGAAGGGACAAAAGGAAGCTATGTAAAGCAACATCTTTTTGAAGTTGTGTTGAAAAATTGAAATTAATAGACGTTACAAGAAGAATAAAGAAAGTCAAAAATTAAAAAAAAATTTAATGAATGATGTTATTACTAAAATTTTTTATATGGTTGAGCTCAATGATAAATGAAATATTGCACTTATTTCATGAAGAAAGCCCCAAAGGGAAACAAACTTTCTTGAGGAAACACAAACATATTGCAATGAATGTATCTATAAATTATAATATTTATTATTTTTTTCCAAAATATTGATCTCAAACAAGAGTTAATAATATCTCTTAAAATATTATTATATTTTATTGTGTTTTAAACAAAATAATTATATTTAAGGTACTTGAAGAAAAATGGCAAATCTTACAAAATTATAAAAACGCCATGTAGATCTGAAAAATTTCTTAATTATAAATTTTCCTTTTTTTCTCCATTTATTATTTTCCACCATCCTCAGGGCAACATTTTCAACAATTGAACTAGCTTATATATAAATTGAAATTGTGTTATCAATCTAAGTAATAGTGTTTCATATCAGAGGAAGGTTTTTAACGTCATTATTTGATTATTGAAAATTCTATTTCAGTTAAATGAAATATTTCATGTTGAGAGGAGAAATGATTTAGAACGTCCAAGACATTTATATCGTTTACTTTTAAATTAAGCATACAAATAATTATAGATTTTTCTAACAATTTGTTGTTATCGGTTGTGAAATTAGCGATAATTTCTAACAGTTCCAAATGGCATATTTTACTCCTTTCTGAAGAGAATTTTTGAGAGATTATTTGGAACATTTTGAAAACGTTCTCAATCGATTTAGCGCATCGAATTACGTGAGTTATTTTCATCAAAAAATCTTTAGATTTCTTTGAATTTTAGAGAAATATGAAAACAAAAACGACAATAAACACAAATTGAATTCCGAATTCGAATAATTCATCGATAATTCGAATAAATCGTCTAACACCGTTGACGAATAAAGTCGACATATATTTGATTGCTCAGATTGTTTACTTAAGTCGTATAAGAATTTGACAGAAATAAATTTAACGTTAATTTCATTTATTTTATTAGACGCGATTGAATCCATCATTTTCAGAATTGAAAATAATTTAATCAAAAAAATAACACGTCATCAAAGTTTTAATATTCGCAACTTTATTTTTTATTTAACCACAATATTCGATTAAAACAAAAAAACGGAAACATACACGAAGACACACACACAATTCTCCAATTAGAATTAACAATTACATTTACATATACTGATCACATTCATTTAATTAGACAATTCAAACACACATTCACATAGATATACATGCAATCAATATCACATTTCATTTATACACACACACTTATTTCTATCATAAAGATACTCAATTCTAATTGGTCCATTCAATTAGACAAAGAATATCACTCAATTCGATTAATTGCAATGCAAATTTAATCGATTTGATTAAAAAAAATAATGACCAAACTGCACTGCTAATTGAACTAAAAATATCATCATGAAACCAAATGAAAGTGATGGTTTAATTATTTTAAATAATTTTAATTTAATATAGATTTTATTTTATAAATTATTTAATTTCATTTATTTAATTTACTTATATATAATATACTATAATATACTGGTGGATACATTAATTCTCGATTTCTATTTTTATATCGTAATCTTTAATGTTAATTTAAACTAAAGAATACTTAGTGTAACCTTAAAGAATAAGTATTGTTTTACATTTAAAATGTAAAAACTCATCAAACATTTTTATAATTGAGAAACCAATCCATTTATTTAAAAATGAATAAGTTATTTCTCGAAAACAATAATAATAACACTAAATGATCATTTATTATATAAATTGCCTTGTTTAGAAAGAACGGTACATAGACGTTTTCTGATACTTTTATATAAGTCCAAGAT
>MQRK01222669.1:7040-27999 GCA_001938485.1 Girardia tigrina | reverse complement strand
AATCAGTTTATCATTTGATACTTCAAATAGGGATTCTTAAATTTGTTCACTATGGTACCATAGTGAACAAATTTAAGAATCCCTATTTGAAGTATCAAATGATAAACTGATTGACTTGTATCAATCAATCACACCATGTTACGAAGGGTTAATTGATGAACAAAGAAATGAGTTCGATATTATTGGAATTGATTTTTAAAAGAAGATATTAAACCTCAATCCATACTACTATATATTTTAAAAAATGATCTTCACGTAACATTTCAAAATATATTTATTGTGATCATGATCTCATTAGCATTACCAATTTCAGTTGCAAAAGATGAAAGATCGATTTCAAAACTAAAGATAATAAAAATTATTTAGCTAGGGAATTAGTCAGAAAATTACACATGGACCCAGGAACGTTTTATATAAATTCAAATGTTTTAAATTTGAATTTATTAAATATTTTACGATTATCTCCAATCTTTTAGCTGAGGTATATCAAATGTATATTATAAATATAAAATTACATATATTTCTGTACTAAATTTAAAAGTACAGGTATCCCTCCTATAACACGGTCGATAGGTTCCAAAAAATATGACGTGTTATGTGAAACCGTGCTATAGGAGACCAGATGCTGGTACAAAATGTGGGGTTAAGTTCCCAAAAAAACATTTAAATGCCACGGAATGAACATTAATTCTATTAAAGATAAAAAATAAATAAAAATTCAATTAATTCAATTAATTAATTCTTGTGATGGGCTCCACAAAATGCTAAAATACATGTTATTACAAATATATATGTTACAAAAAGAATTAATAAAATTCAAATATAAACACCTGCATAGAATTGTTAAATTTTTAATCCAGCTTGCATACCAAGATTTTTTTTGAAACAGCAAAGTTGAGTACATACAAAAAAAATTAAGACTTGTATTGTATTTTAAAATTGTATCATAAAATTGTATTTTATGACAATAATATAATTTTCTTAAACAAATAGTGTTGTAGAAGTCCGTTTTATAATAGGTTTTCAGAAAAAAAAATCGTGTTAGAGTGAAATCGTGTTGTAGGATACCGTGTTGTAGGAGGGATACCTGTACTATTAAAACCAATTCGTTTAAGCCTTCTTTGAAAGTCTTTGTAAGAAGATAGAAACCAACGAAATGTTCGCGTAATTCATTTTTTGATACCAAAACTACTATTCTTATTACAATAATTGATTGCTTGGCAATCTAATAGAACTGGAAAATATTTTGCTTTTCTAATTGAAACTAATATAGTATCTTTAATACTAGCGCTAATAATATAGGGTGTTCCAAAAGTAATGGGACGGTATTTGTTTTAATCTATCTCCAGAAAGACATTTTATTTCGCGGAAATTCATATTTACGTCTTAACACTGACTATTCTCATTTATTTACAGATTATAGTGAACCCCTCGCCGACATATATATTTCTATTATATAATAATTTTATATATAGATATATAAATAAATAAATCGATAAGATTCAAATGCTGAATTCAATGAAAGACAATTATTAACTTATCGTTTTGCCTATCAGTTACGGATTTATTTCGTCAAATTCTTTTTACGCCAACAACCAAATAGAATCAAGCCATGACAATTATCTCGAATTGTCATAGAAAATAACAGAAACAGACGATTTCCAGCAAATATCAATGTATGGACTGAATTTTATTTCGAATCCATTAATATTCAGCTCTAAATTTGTGAACGTTTGTTTGTGTGTTTGGTTAATTGTTAAAACTAGTTTCACAATATTATTTATTAGTTGACTTTAACTTTTTATTGTTAGTTTCGCAACTAGATTAATCCATCATTATCTAGTCTTTTGGATTAATCTAGTTTAAACATTGTTTGACTATTATCTTATATATATATATATATATATATATATATATATAGTGAAAATAGTGGATTTGATATATCAGCAAATTCATTATTTTTACGCAGATGAATGAAATCTCGACACGACGCTCTCTTGAGGAGAGAATTAAAATGGTACTCCTCTACACAAAATTCCAGAATTTTAAAGAGGTAAGAAAACAGTGACATTTTCAATTTGCTAATTTACCTCTTAAGTTTATGACAACCGAGGCAGTGTTTGAGTAATTTCAGCAGACGGGAAGCGTCGAAGATCACCCCAGGTCGGGGCGCCAAGCTACATCTACAACACCTGAACGGCTCGAACAAGTTCAAAAGTTGGTCGCCGCTGATTCTTCAACGTCTGTGTCTCCTGGGGCAGTTGCAATTGACCTGCCTCGAACGAGTTACCACTGACTGCATGTGAAACTTGATCTTAAACCCTACTGACCACAAGACGTGCCAATGTTCAGCGATGGCAACTTTGATAGGCTAGAAGAGCTTTCCAAAACGACTGTAGAGAGCTTCGACGCCAAACCTCACTTAATTGACCACATAATGTGGACAGGCGAATGTTTGTTTCACCTATCTGGTGTGTCTCTTTTCACAGCGCAAAACAATAGAAACAAATTACAATTCAAATCAGAAATAAATCTAACGGCAATCCAATTATCATCAAAAACTCAATTTAAATACAAGCAAAAATTCAATTAGAATTTCAACAGCACAACCAATATAAAAATCAAATTTCTTTTCTTTTAATATTATTCAAAAAATAAATTTTTGTCAAACTGAAAATCAGTTATTTAAACAAACGAAAATTTATTTGTTTTACTAATTAACAATTGTGAAAAATGTGAAATACATAAAAATGATTGCATATGATAAGCTATTGTGACTTTTTCTTAAATCTGTATTGTTGATTGTAAATAAATGTTGGGATCCAGTCATCGCTATTACTCTCATACTAAGAATGTGGTTTTCCACGATTAAGTGTTTTTGGGTTGGTTAACCCGAAGACTCTAACGATCACTTCCTCCTCAACAGGGATCCTAGTCTGGGTAGAACCAGGTCGATGTTGTTTTGTTATTGTCAGATGCCTCATGTGTTCTAGGGACATTTACCACAAACAAATAACTCAATACTGTCATTTTTAAAACATGCTATATATTATAAAAACAATGCATTTTTTGATCTCCACTACATAAGTATTTTATATCATTGATTTATTAAAAATTATATAAGGACTTTTATCTTTGGTCTGACTAATAAAACAATATAGGTAACCATATCGATTGTAAAAGTCACAACAGTTTTGTATAAAAAAAACGAAACAGTATATATTTTTCTTAAAGTATTGAGTAATTCCATTTTTTTATTAGTTAAGTTTTAACTCACTTTGATCGAGTTGGAATATGTTTTTTTAATTTCTCACAAAACAAGACTTGCAAAAAATTTTTGCTGCCTGAAAATAAAATATAACAGTTTGCACTTGGCTGCTTAGGGTGCTCACGCATTTGACACAGTTTAAACTAATGTGTAATGCTGTGCTGTAATTGCGTTCTTATTTCTCAACTTACTACTTTGATAAAAAGCCTTTTAAATAAATTGTGAGGGATATAGGAATGATGTTTAAATGATCTTGAGTGATTGTTGAATGAGTTTTATAATATGTTTGAGCCTGGTTGGTTTTTTGAAATATGGCATCTCTCCCGAGACAATTGAAGTCAATATTTGTCGAATTTAAAAATGTATTGGGTTGGCCAAAAAGTCATTGCGTTTTTTACTAAAATATTTATTATCAAAAAATGACATGGATGCACAAATATTTTTACAGGATATACTGTCCATTATTTTCAATCACTTTTTTCCACCTTTCCGGTATCTTCATTATTCCTGATTCATAAAAACCTTTGCCTTTGTCAGCAAAAAAGCCGTCTAGGAACGATTTGATGTCATCATCACTGGCGAATGTTTTTCTGTTTAAGGAATTCTGCAGTGATCTAAATAAGTGAAAATAAGAGTTTCTAGTGAGTGGTCAAACTTGTATGCGGTCTTGCGTTATCATGCTGAATTACAACTCCTTTTCGATTTGCCAATTCAGGACGTTCCTGTTGAATTGAATGAGCCAATTTCTACAGCTGACCACAATATCTGTCTGAATTGATGGTTTCATTCCTCTCCATCCTTCATTCTGATATTCAAAGCATCTCTGATCGTGCTAAACTGTCTTTCCACGATTCCATTTGTGTTATGATGAAATGGACTCGAATAAAATACCTCAACATTAAATTTTTTCTCTATGTCCTTCAACACTGCCGATTCAAATGTTTTTCCTCTGTCTACGTGGATTTCTTTTGGTGGTCCGAATTTCCATATACATCTATCCAATAACAATTCTCTAACTGTGTTTTCATCTTGACTAGTTGCCGCATTTAGGTTAATATATCTACTAAACTGGTCAATTATGGCATATATATATATTGACATCCATTTATATTTCTTTTGAATGGTCCACAAAAATCAATGTATATTTTCTGGAAAGGTTCATCCGCCAATTTTTTTATATGCTTTTCTTTCGTTTTTGTTGTTAATGTCTTCCTTTTCTGACAATTTATGTAACTTTGAATGATTTCTTTTATAAATTCTCTCATATTTTCCATGTCAAAATCATCTCGGAGGTGGTTATAGACCTTTTTAAAACCTGCATGACACAACAATTTGTGCATTTCATCAATACGATTTGCTTACAATACAATAATTTACATATTAATACATTTTTCTTTACTATACTGATTTGATTATTATTTATCGTTAGTAGATTCAGGGATTATTTTATTTATTGATTAATCCTTTAGCTATTTTAATTTTCTTTATTTATTGTTAAAAATGAGCTCAGGGACTTTACTAGAATTTGATCCCTTCCTTTAACATGCTTTTATGTATCATGTCATGTAGCATGGAAGAGGTTTAGAAGAGAGAGAACAAGTTAAACCCTTAAGGATAGTAAGTCAGTTAAAAAGATATTTAAGACGGATGAAGAGGCGTTATAGACTCTACATATTTATCTTGAACAATTTCTCATAATAATAACTTTTATTACTTTTTTATATACGCCTGTGATTGCAATTTAATTATGTTATTAATAATTATTGAATAATGTTTTTATGTTTTAAAAAAGATTGAAGAAAGATGTGAATAAGTTCGCTTTTAATTATATCATAATTTATATTCTTTCATTTAAATTATTTAAGAGTTATTGTTATAGAAATAAATAAAATCTTTACTTTCTATATTCTACTTTTTTTAGTAAATAATAAACACTAAACTTTCCAATTTATTTCTGTAATGTAATAATAAACAAATATTTATTTTTTTCCCACGAAAAACAAATAAGAAATAAATATAAAAATTATAGAAAAATATAGAAAAAGGAGCAAAAAATTAAGAATATTTTTAAAAAATTATTTTCTTTAAAAGCTCATCAATATCTCCGTCTATTGTACAAGTGAAAAGAAAATATTTTTAGAAAATTTTTATTCAATTCAGTTCATACAATGGCGGTGATAAGTCAATAAAAATTGTTATTTTTTATTTACATAACTGACGATACTGAAAATATTCAAACAGAAAATTATTTTTTTCAAACCAGTTTTAAATCTGAGAATGTTATGTCAATTTGAACAAGTTTATTCTACCAAGTTTTTCATCACAAAATTAAATTAAAAATTATTATTATCATTATAAAGATACTACCAGTTGCTATTTAATGGCCATCATTAATACTCAAACACTTGCCGAAATACTTTCGAAACCGTCAAAAAATCGACTGGACTTTGAAATAAGATATGTTTGCGCCTGGCTCCGAGAAAAAGTTAAATATTTTCGAAAATTGTCAGACGGTGAGTTTTTATAATAATAATAATAATAATAGTAATAATAATAATAAAAATAATAAAAATAATAAAAATAATAAAAATAATAATTATTATTATTATTATAAAATAATAATAAAACAAATAATAATAATAATAATAATAATAATAATAAATAATAATACAAATAATAATGATATTATTATACTTCATTACATTTTATTTTACACAGATAAAAGTTTTGATGTAAATAAAAAATCAAAAATAATAATAAGTTAATTGAAAAAGACTTTAAAAAAAAGATTTTTTATATGAAAATAAAATTCCTATTGATGTGTAATTTTTCAATTATAAAAATAATAATTTCGTAATAAAAGTACTAAATAATAATACTTTATTTTCAGAATTAAATAGAAAAATTCTCATTTATAACATAACAATTAAAGAAAGAATTTTCATTATGATTTTTGATGAATATATTTAATTTTAATAATTTTCCTTTAAAAATTATTTAATTGTAAAACTCATTTTGAGGATTTTTTATAATTATTTATTTTAATTAATTTTATAATTTTTCATTTCTTCTTTCATTTTAAAAATCATTAAACAATAAATAAAAACATAATATTTAAAAATAAACTAAAATAAAACAAATTGATCATTGGCAGGATAATGAATGTAAAAATTAAAAAAAATAATTATAAAAATTATTATATTTTAAAATTTATTGGCCAAATTAATTTAACTTATATTAATTTTTTTCTTAGATTATTTTCTTAAATTGTAAAAATCACAGTTAAATTCCATAAAATAAAAGCTAATTTATATTTCTTTTAGTGACTGGTTAATGGATAAATTGGAAAATAATGAATACATTAAATATTTTCTATTAACACTTCTTTTCTTTTGCGAATTTTTCAATTACATAGAAATTAAATTAATAAAATTTTTTTTGAACAATAGAAAAGAAATGCTTTTATGTGATTTAATTTTATTTTCTCCAAATCAATTAAGTCAAAAGATTTTTTTCTGTCTGAATAGAAGATTTAATTTTTTTTAAATGAATATAAATATAATTTAAACCATTAAAATAATAATCAAAATAGAATGATATAATATAATTAAATTAATAATAAAAATATTACAGTTGTGAGGAATATTACTGAATGGTGTTTATTGTATGTTGTTTGGTATGTTTTAGGATTGTGTTTCTCCCACCCAGGTGGAAGATTGATATCTTAAATATTTTAAAACGCCAAATTATTTATTCAATTAAAAAATATAAATAACAACTTTAAAATTAAATTAATAAGGTGTGTCCACTAAAAAAGTGCACAAGTTTTATAACCATCCTAACTTTTTAATGTAATATTATTTAATGTCGTAAATTTGGAATTTAAATATTTGTTTTAATAGGTTAGAAATAGTAAAACAGGTATTTAAAATTTTTGGTTTAATATGTTTTATTTTAGAGACAATTATAATGATTTCAAAACGACATGAAGATATAATCATTTTTTTCAAAACTCACAATAAAAGTGAGACTGTGACAAAGTTTACTGGTATTCATTTTTGCAGAAGAGGTATATATGCAATAATACAACGCTATGAGAAGACCGGCAGCATTGAAAGAAAAGTTGGAAGTGGAAGGAAACCTGTTAAAATGACGTCAGACAAAAGGAAGAGACTTCTGCAGCGTGCAACTTTGACCGTTGGACAAAGTGTGAGAAAGTTAGGTAGAGAAATGAATGTTTCAAAGTCTTACATGCATAAGATGCTCAAGACTAATAACATAGTGTTTCGAAAGAGGAAAGAAGCCCCAAAGGTTACTCCGACACAGATTATTCGCCAGAAAGCCTTGTCACTACGCCAAAGCAAATCTGAAGTGCTTAGAGGACAACAAAATTCCATTTGTCAAAAAAGATTCGAATCCATCTTGTGCTCCCCAAATACGCCCAATTGAAAAGTTTTGGGCTCATTTAAAGGAGAAGGTGTATGAAAAGGGTTGGACTGCCGATTCTGAAGACCAGTTGATTCGCAGAATCAAAACTAAAGCAAAGCAGTTTAACAATTTATATTTTAGGACATTATTTGCAAATTTTAGACAAAGAATAATGCTTGCTAGCTCTTATGGCCTTAATAGTTTGATATAATAAAATAGTTATTGTGTTATTATGATCTAGTCTTTGTTCAGATTTCCGTCAATTTGAAGGTCTAATTAAAAAGTTATGATGGTTTTAAAACTTGTGCACTTTTTTAGTGGACACACCTTATATCATAAATAATATATTTAAAATATATTTTTTTAAATAATTAAAAATATTTTGCATGCGAATTGTAAATTAAATTGGTTTGAATAATAAGACGTTTAGAAATAGAATTAAATTTATCAATTAGGAACAATGACTACATACAAAAGTTTTGTGGATAATTGTCCTTGTGGCAATTCAAGTTGTGATACCAATAAATGTATTGAAAATTTAATTAGTGTTCTTAATAACAGTGAATAATTTTTTTAAGTAAATTGATGTGTTTTTAATAAAGTAGGACATGAAGTTCTAAATATATCTTTTAAAAATATATATAAATATTATCATTTGTGTCCTTTTTCATCATGGGCTCTGTTTCTCTTCTCCGTATTTGTAATCATATACAATAAATTTATAAATTTTGTTTGGTGAATATATTTTAACAAATAATATTTCTTTTAAGTACACATGTCCTCTTTTTAATATAAATAATAACGTTTAGTTTATTTATATGTAATATTATCGCCAAATCCTTTGTCTTTAGTGTACTATTCAACATTTCTATAAAACGGAAGTTAATATAAGAATGTATTACACAATATAATTTTTATTTGAATTCTTTAATTAAACATAATTCCATACTCTACTGAGGGACCAAATAATGAATAGTTTATTAATTTTGTAATATATTTACGATCTTGGAATCATCAATAGGTGGTGCCGAGAGACGTCTTTTCAATTACCTTTAACTTATGCTTAATGACACGTGGAAAACTACTAAAAATTTCTGCAAAATATACGTGTTTACCGTTTTATCCACAGAAATTTTACTTGTGACGAAAATTGTATAAATTTTAACAATCCAGACAAACAAAATCAGTAGTTGGACTCCGGAAAAATGTTAAAACAGGTATCAAAACGTGATCGATAATCAAGGAAGACAATTTTGTGTTCTTTGGAATTTTGAAAGCTTAATTCACTTCGAGCTACTTACTAATAGTTGAAATATTGATGCCGACCTCTATAGCATCCAACTTGATTGGATATAGGCAGCGCTTGGCAGATATTATCCCACTTTGATCAATCGAAAGCACGCTCTTCTGCAGTTAGAAACGCAAAACTACACACCACCAGGAAAACCAAAAGAAAGATAAAAAAATCTTTACACCATTAAATTTCTTTCACACCCAGCTAATTGTATAGACCTTGAAACATCCAACTATAGCCCTTTTCGTTTAAGGGTCAACTTTCATGAAGACCTTGAATTCAAAAATCTGGGTGAGGTCGAAAACGGTGTCGTGAATTCTTTCGCTTCTAGAAACAAGGAATGTTACAGAAGCGATATTGATAAATTCAAGTGAATGATTCAAATAGAATTTACTTTGCAAATTTATAGTTTTTTAATTGTTGTAAATTATGTTTATTTTTTTTAAAAAATAGAATAGAATATTTGATTCGCCCTAATATGTATAATTTCATTAAATTAAATATCGAAATTGTGAAAACAGTTTATATTTATTAAGTGGTTAATTTTGTTCAGATATTCTTCAGACACTTGTGGTTGAATGCACAGTTGAAAAGATGGCTCAGAACCATGTAGTGATTTGGGAGGGCGATATGGGCGACTGGTAATTTTTTTTTATTTTTTACAATCTTTTTACTGAAAATGTTTAGAAAATTATTTAATTTTAAATCTTTTCTCATTCAGCACACTTGAAATTCAGAATGCTGAATGTTTTATTCTTAATGCTCAATCAGATAATATGTATTAATATTCTTCTTCGTTTTATAGACAAATTTATGTTTTAAGTAAGGAAAATATAGCAGCAAACTGGAAAATATTTAAAATGAAAACAATAAGTTGCATGGAATCTTAATTCCAAATTAAATTAAGTTACGTGGCTTAAATTACACCGCAAAACAGTAATTTTGTTTCATTTAAATTTATCATGTTACTATACTAAATCAGCTGTGCCGATTACAATGGAAATATTTATTTCGTTGCCTCTATAAGTTTTATGCCAGTAACAAGGAATATCATATTTTAATTTATACTCGCATTTATTAAATAATCATGTTGTTTGCTTTTAAATATAATTATAAACATTTATGTTTAAAATGTCGATGATTACCCATTGAAAATTATAAAAGTTTCCGTTTGCAATAGTTTTCAGTTAATTTTTTCAGCTATGGAAATTATATTGGACGAAACAAGTAAAATGTACGATTTCCAAAGGTATTAAATATAACGAAGCATATGAGCGATACTTTGGAATGTCTATTCGGGATCATGATAAATTAGGGCTCTGTATATTATCTATGATAGCTGCAAGTCATCGATGGAAGGATCGCTGCTAGGTGATCGTAAATGCATGTAAATTTCTGTTGTTCAAATATGAGTATAGCCTAAAAATCCTGTAAAAGATTCCTTCATCCTTGTGGTCGATATATCAGCCTGCAAAAAAACTATAAGATAAACAGAAACTTAATTATCCTGATATACCATCTCTATTGTACCTATTGAGCATTACCACTACCTTCCTATTCCAGTTTCTCCAATGATGTTTACAGAGGCTACGATGATAAACATGATTTTCCTAATAACTGTTATTGCAAATATTATGTTGATTTTGCAGCCTAGTCACTAGTTGAACGTTATTTCCTTAATCAGGAAGAAGTTGATAACTTAAAATGAAATTTTAATCTTCCTAAATTGATTGATGAACTCCTAATATCAAAACTGAAAGGATGGAATCTTCTTGTTGATGCAATATTATTTTCTAAGTTTCAAAAACTACACAAATCCAATGCTCTATTATTTTCAAAAGAAGAATCACTTTATTTATGCTCGGATAAAAGTGAAATATTTCGGGAGATGAGAGCTAAAGATGAGGCTAGCCAGTGGCGTTTGTTTATTGATAGCTCAAGTGTAAGTTTAAAAGTGGTAATACTTAATAATTGATACCAAAATCCATCAATTTCTGTCGTTCACTCTGTTCACGTAAAAATTAGGACAACGGGAATATTTTATTGTCCTTTAGTTTCGCTTCTGACGTTTTCAATCTTAGAAGTTAATTTATGATCGTTATTGGGTTCGTGATTAAAATTTAAAGTCATAATTTGCAAACTTTATTTCTAATACAACTTTCATTATTCAAACAAATTTATGAGGAACAATATTTCAGTTACATAAACCAGATTTTCAAATTCTAAATATAAATAATAATATCGATGTATATGTATATATATATACATATTTCGAAAATATAATTTGATTAAAGCTTTTTTTATATAATTATTGGACATGTTTCGATTTTTGCATACATCATCATCAGCAATTTTTGGATATGTAGTATATGAATATTGAATTGTTTGAATAATACAATTTTAATAGATACATTTACTTTAAAAGGTATATTAGGGATTATTAGATAAGACACTACAACCCATCAATTAACATTCAGAATGGGCAAAGTAAGGTTATTTCAATACTTAAATTTTTTAATTAAAATATTTGATGACGCTCGTTTGATGACGCTTGAAAAAAAACATTCAGTGACTTGAGAAGAATGTTTATGAAATTGTTCAAGTTTTATCGCGTCTATATAAACAAAATAATGAGTCAATAACCTTACTTTGGTTTAAATATGACTGGTTGAGATTTTACAGTCACTGCAATATCATATCTTAGTGCAGACGAGTGTAGTTGTTTTAAAAAGGTCTAGGTCCTGTTTGGGCGTTAATGGGTTAAATCTTAAACAGTTAAAATAAAAATACTTATAATATTAATATTTTATTTTACTTTAATTTTATAAATTTTGCATTTACTTAATTTCATGAATTTTATTAAAAAACGATAACATTATCAAATACTTAATCATTTCGTGAATTTTTAAATTATAACACCATTTACAATTATTTAATAGTTTCCGTCAAATTGATTAATTTTTGAAATTTCTTTTAAAGTCACTACATTTTTAAAAATTTTCTAAATTTTCGTTTGTATATTTAATTATACATTATTTCAGAAATTTTACCAATATTTCTTTTCTTTTACTTTATATTCCTTACAATCCTAAATTTATATTTAGGGAAAAAATTTATATATTTTTTATCAAATTATTCTGCACCTTTTTAAATATGTTTTTATTAAAAATTTAATATTTTTTTCAAGAACCCTAACATAATTTTTGATATGGTTTCTATAAATATTTAGAAATGTAATATATGTTTAAAATCTTTTTAATATTATTTTTATTTATTCAACACAATTTTTATTAAACCCTTGGGTTTAATTTTTTTGCATAAAATGAATAAATTAAAGACAAATGAGTATTGGGTTGGTATTCTAAAACCAATGTCAATCATTTGCATTTGCAAATGAGCTCCAAGTGAAGCTTCATGATGAATGTCCTCCTTTTTAGTTCAGTACAATATGCCTAGTTGTTACATGATGACTGACACCTTGAATTGATAAATAGAACGGACATTAATAATTATCAGTTATATTGTTTGAAGAATGTTTTGAAATATCGATGCTGCATCTTACATTTCTAAAAATACTAAAAACCCAATAAAAAGTTTTGTACAGCATTCAAAATGATTAAAAATTTTAAAATGTTTTAAAATTTTAAGTACACATAATCCTGCCTTATAATGTGACGCTACTACTAGGACGTTTTTATTTCCTTTAACAAATGGTAACAGTCGACGGTATATTGTTCAGTTCATAGATCTTTATTTTTCATAGTATCTTTGTAATATAATTTAAGATATCAAGGTATGTATTATTTAGCATTTAATTTTTAATTGAATAGGTTTCAAAAATAGATTTTTTTTCTAGAAACCATTTCTTACTCTTTTATAATTAACTTGCAGTTGACCATCATGATGAGAACAATCTTCATTTTTTACATTATACATAAATTCATAACAATTAACATCCAATAATCAATCTACTTCACGATAGGTTAACTTTTTTTATATATTTCTTTTAGTATTGGAATATATATAACCTATCGTAAAGTAGATTGATTATTGGATGTTAATTGTTATTAATTATTATATGAATATAATATATAATATAATATGAATATAATATGAATATAATATTATATAATAAAAATCCCATCATCAGGTCACAAAATTCATTAAAATAGTACACTATTTGAAAAATTGTCAAAAATAAATAAAATTTATCCAATAAATTATTGGATTAAAATAATTTTATTACACTATTCCTTAAAATTAAGCAAAATGTACCAAGTGCAATCAATTCCATTCTCACAAACCAACCATTGGCAGCTATCAATTG
Source organism: Girardia tigrina (assembly GCA_001938485.1). Classification (NCBI taxonomy): domain Eukaryota; kingdom Metazoa; phylum Platyhelminthes; order Tricladida; family Dugesiidae; genus Girardia; species Girardia tigrina. The sequence goes on along the minus strand of MQRK01222669.1, from coordinate 14,682 downwards.
CCATTTAAGAAAACGATGTTTTCTCTATCGTTCCATACTTTACAAGGTAACGGAGACATATGATAAAGATGACAACTACCAACACAAAAAAGCTAATCTTTGAGATGAATCGTCTCACACACAATGCAATCAACTCAATTTTAGCCTTTGATTGATTGATTACTCGAGTAACTATTATAAAAAAAAGAATTTGTTTTAATAAACAAAAAGGTGAACAATTTAAAATACAAAAATGTTTATGTAATTGCTTGAATATATTTTGTTATCTCGAATCTGTTTTGTCTTTTCCTTGCTGAGAAACCCATATGACATCTTTTATTTGTATCGAAGCATATTATTTTGATTCCATACAATTTGCCAGAAAAAATTATTGGATCATGAGAGAATATGTTCATTTCTTTTAATTAGACATAATATTGGACAGTTTTTGGACAAACTTGTTACTTCCGATGAAAAATAAGTTTTGATTGAAGAAGACAGATTAGGTGTACTACAGCTAAAATGATAAAATATTGAAAATGAAAACATCTGTTGTAACTAGCTTGATAGATTGAATGCAGCTGCCAAGGAAGAGTCCAGATTTCGTGAACAGAAAAGAAATTTTATTTATCAAACTAAAGTAAAACTACTTATTGCATTGATGACGCAAAAACGTTTAATGAGCCTGAATAAGAAGATTTTAGTTACCCTCCCAATATTTACGTGATATATCTCCGTCAGATGCCTATCAATTTCTATTTTTTTTTAATATCTAACGGGAAAATTGTTTAATTCTTTTGAATCTATCACAACTACAGTTGCTAAATATTTTGACTCCAAGGACGAAAACTTCCATTCTAGGAGAATTAACAAGCAGCATCAAATAATTCATCAAGTGGCTGCAAATAGGAAATCATATATATATTCAATAAATGCAAATAACCGTTATTAAGATTGATTTAAATATTTGAATATTCTACAGAATCTCTCATTAACCAAATATACCCATACATCCAATTCAAACATTAAGCCAATGTAGCAAGATTGTTGTGAGCCAAAGCATCAGAATCCATAAATTTAACTCTTGGGACTTTATTTATTTAAAATAGAATGAGTTTGAAAACGAAATTAACTAACTTAATTTTCCTTATTATTAAACCGTTTTTTCAATGAAAATTAGTATTATATTTTACTTAAAACAACTCAAATTTGTTTTTTTATATCTCTTATAAAAATTAAATTAAACCAAATGTATCATAAAAATAGTTTATTTGATTTAGTATGTATATTCTTTTATCTGGAAAATTAAATGTACATCGATTGAATGAACCGGATAAAGAGGATGTCGTCGTTGACCAACCGGTAGAATTGTTTCCGGAAAAAATAAAGAGCCAACCTGTTATTGAAGATACGGTCATCCTTGGACAATGTTTGGCTACTTTAGGTTAACAACTTTCATTTTTATTCTTTTTTACTATAAATTATTCTTGTTTTGTTAAAAAAAACAGTCATTTATACAAAACTTAAATCAAATTTCTGACTCGACTTCGAAGGTTCTTCAAACAGTACTATATATAAAGAACACTCAAACAAAATTATCAAGTTTACTTTGATTGAATTTGAAAAACCACAATAAAATGTAGTTTATCATTTATAATTAAATCGGTGGAGCGGAAAATTGTTCATTGACCGAACATTTTGCTAAAATTTTGGGAAAAATATATAAATAAATTAAATTAAAAATATAATCAATAAAATAGCTAATTAAATAATTAATTAAAAAAATAAAAATATAATAAAATAAAAATATAATCAATATTCCCATTTGAGTAACTCCAACAGATTGTTAGCTCTATAAATTGTCATAAATAACAACAATTGAAGTTTACAAACCTTTGAAATCTCTCTTGAACAAATAGTATTATTTCTTAATGAAATCGCTCTTTCCCGGTGAAGAAATATCATGTAACCCATGAATCTGTGCCATCATCTCCATCCATAACACTGGAAGAGAGAATGATGAATGTACACTTCATCATGAGGTCACATGACCATTAAGGAACTCCTTGCTGTCGACCGTTCAACAGATTGCAGAGCCGCTGCCCTTAATGATCACATAACCGAATAGAGAAACCCGATTTAAAAACCGAATTAGATCGAAGTAAGCGATTTCATTAAGAAATAATATTGTCTAATCCAAGAGAGAACGGATTTCCAATCAGCAACCATCTTCATGGCCACTTATCAGATGTCTCTAATAATTTGTTTGATTATTCCTAGTATTTTATACAAAATATAAATGACGTACTTTCTTTTATTAGAAGTATCTAAAAATATAAAAAATTGACATTTGGCCTAATATTGACTTTTGTACAATACACTTAAAACATTTGACAGATCGTTATATTACAGTTTTTACCTATTCATGTCAATATTATGATTATGTTGTTTTATGATAGTTTGTGTACTAAATAGTTTGGGCTCGAATCGTAATCTACATTGTCACTAATAATAACGATAACTTACTTTTAATATAAGTGAATAGTTGTGTTTTCCTAACTTTTTATGTCGTCCTAACTTTCGATAATTCTAAACTTGAATATGGTCTTCATATTCTCTTTTAGATCCTTTACCCATGTAAAATATGTCATTCTGTTCTTCTTGTTTCGTTATGACAATGAAATTCGTCACTGTCCAGTAATTCTCAAAGACAACTGGAACATCAGATGGGTGAAAAAATGCAAGACACGGAATCATCGTAACCCATTTTTCATTTAATCATTCTTTTATTTTAATTTTGAATTATTTAATTATTTATTTTTTCTGGGGACGAATTGTGGAGGAACAGTTTTCCGGATCCCTTTTTATACAATATTATTATCATGTCCTTATAATTTTTTATTTTATTATAATTGTGGTAGATACGGTTCTATATCCAATGATTATTTTATAAGATTCATTTTATACAACGGTTCTTATAATATTCAAGAATCAATATATATAATTATCCCTTGAACTCTCAAAAATTTCTACATGAAAAATGTCTTTTGTTATTATATTGCAATATTTAGTAGCAGATATTAAGAATGGGAAAGAGAATAAAAGAATAAAAGTATTAATTTAGAATAAATGTTAATTTTTTTGCTAATAATGTAATAATCTATATTAATACATAGTTTTAGGGAGACGAGTAAACTCATCATACCCCAATTTATAGTACAGCGTGGGAGCCGACTGTACTCGTTTAAATGGAGACATCTTTTTAAAGTTAAACGTTGAAAATTTCATTGAAAATATTAAATATATCTTAAGATATAAATAATTTATGGGAAGTCTAATTTTGCCCACAAAATTAAAAAAAACACCCGCTCTAAGCAGAGATTTTGTAAGAAAATGCTCTCCTACATTGTATTTCGTAATGATAATTCTATTTGTCAATAGATTAAGACATCAATAAACCTTATAAAGCAATATTTTGAATTGTGTGTTGATATTGTGCATGTTGTATGTTGATTCGGAATGTGCCTCTCCTACACAGATGAATGGTCGGTATTTTCTTTGATTCTTACTAATTAAAAATAATTTAATTTAATTTTAAAGTAAAAAGATTTAAAATAATTTTTGAATGTATTATTTATTTTTTAATCTAATTTAAAATTTTAATATATTAATTTAATATGTTCTATTTTTTAAAAAAAATGTTTAGATTTAATTTTAACCAATTAGATTCTTTATAATTAATAATTTTTATTAACAGATTTTCATTTATTGAAAATAATTATAAACTCAGAAATATATTGATCAAGAGAGATGTCAAATAGTGAATGCACTTGTGATATTAATAAATGTTGCAAAACTCATATTGATGTTGTTAATATACATCATTAACAATATATATATAACAATATATTAATTTAAAATTAAAGGTCCATGCTTTAATAATAATACAAGATTTTTAGGATTTATCAAAGCTATCCCCCATAACTTTTTGTTTCCACGAATACGATTTATAAACAACCCTTAACTTCTACGGTATATAAAATATACTGGTAAAATACATAATGGTACTTCGTTATCATATCACAGTTAGACCTACATATTTTCATTATACATTATACAGACACTTCTTTACCATCTCAGACAAATTTCGATTTAATTACTTTATTTTATTCAATTTATGTGTCCGTTAATGCTTTATCAGACATAATATAATACTGAAATTTAGTCCCTTACTTTAATTATATTTTTAGAATCTGGCAATATATTTGGAGAAGTAGCGTTAATTGAAAAATGTATGAGAACGGCCAGTGTAGTTACAAATGAAGATTGCGAGGTCGTTGTGATTCCTCGAGACTTATACAACAATACAGTTGCTTCTGTTCTTGAAGAAGAGTTCAAAATGAAATTGGAATTTATTGAGTCAGTTCCCTTTTTTTCTGGATGCTCCCAGAAACACAAGAAACAGCTGCTCATGGCTATTGAATCTCATTCATGCGAATATCCCACTCAAATAATGAAACAAGGAGAACCTGTTACGTCGATGTTCTTCTTAATGAGGTACATATTTAATTGCTAATAATAAATAGTTTTCATAAATTATACGATAATCTAAGCATTATTTAAAATTATAAATACATTAATCTTAATATGAGGAATATTTTCTGAAGATGATTGTAGAATGCTTCCTTTAGTATGTTGTTTTGGAATAGTCTCTCTTACGAAAATTAAAGATTGATATTTGAAATGTTTTTGATATTTAGATTATTTAAAACAAAATTATATTTTCACTGTAAAATTATTTATTTATTCTTTAAAAATAATTATAATTGAGAGGAATATTTTAAATTGTCTGAATGTATGAATGTATTGATGTTGTATATTGATTTGAGTATGCTGAACTTAGAATGGGGACTATTCCATCCAGATGGAAAATGGTAATTTTTTATTAAATTTAAAGTGATTGACCATTCGAACATAATTAAAATAATAATTTGATAAGTTTATATTTTTTTAAATTAACAATTTAAATTAAGTTTAATATTTTTAAGAAAAGAAAAGCATTTAATTAAATATAAATAAATTTAATAAGATTTAAATTAAAGTCATTTTTAAAAAAATTTATAACATTTTTATAATTTTGTGTTTTTATTTAGAAATGATTTAAATTATTATTTTTAAATAATATTTTTAAAAATTAAATATTTTAAAAAGATTTAGAAAAATTGTTCGGTTAATCATGATTAAAAATAAAAATAACGAAACCAATTAGAGCGATGACAAACGATGAAAGATCTTCTGAGAGTTGTGATGACTCTAAATGTAATTGCAATAAAGATTCAATTCAATTCATTTTTTACATCAACCAAATTCTTAGGCAGGTTAGAGATTTCTAGTCTGACTAATTTGCGATTGTTATAATTGGTTCTTACTTTGTTTAAATTTGACTCAACATTTGTTATTTTCATTTTTATGCGAACAGCAATTTACATTTATTAAACTCGTTATAACACTTAAGTTGACATATTTTTTGTGCTTTAGATGCTTAAAATTGAGTATATAACTGTAATCAATTTTCTGAACAAAAAATTTCATTTGTGATTAGCCATCAAACAGCAATCAGAGGTAGTGTATGGTTAGTCTTCTTCATCGTATTCACCCGTCAAAGTCTGGGAATAATTAATTAAATTGGGACAAGAAATCACACACTGGTCGACCTACAGAGGTCATCCATTCAAATAAAATCACTCTAATGGAGGCCTAATTTCTATCTGATTGGAATTTGAAGACAAAGGAGATTACAATAAGCTGAGAGGAATGCAAAACGACTATCATCCGATTTTTTTGAAAATTTACTCATGAATAAAGGTCAAGCCAGGTGATCTCCATGCCTTCTTTCGACTGTTTAGAAAGAGGAAGGAGTGAAATGTTGCGAAAAGATTTTGGATAAATCAAACTCTAATTATAAAAATTTGTTAGAGTCCATAGCTTCTAAAGACTATGGTGTTGTATTCTAATCCATTGACAAAGCGGGAGAAAAAAATGAAAAAAGTCAAATAAAACTCTTTTTCAAAAAGCTGAAGTCTCTCAGTCAACTAAGAAAGTAATTACAAAAATATTTTTTGAATTTCAAGAGCTATTATTAGATGACTATTAGAAAAAAACACAGCAGTAAATATAGAGTACTATGTGGGTTTATGGAAAAATAGGGTTTGCTTACAAAGATGTTTTTCAACTCCATGAAAACGCCACCCTCCATACAGATGTTGCCTAAAAGACTGTTGTATATGAATGTGAGTTTGAAGAAATTTCTCATACATACTACAGTCCAGACTTAGCCCTCAGCAACATGCTTGTTGTATATATCTAATAATGATAAAATCAATAAAAGTTGAACAAAATTAATATTTATTATATAACATATTATTTAAACAATTTTAAAATTATTTTTACATATTTTCAATTTTTCTAATTTTTTAAAATATATTATCATATATGATAATATAACAATGATCCAACTGTAGTTTTACTCGAGAGAGAGGAAAGTTTACAACCATTATGAGATTAAAGCAGTTGTTGAAGCATATTTTGATATTTATATTACAGCTTCAATGTAAAAACGATTCTTGTCTACTCATCTTTTTCATATAATCACAAAATAATTTTAAAACTAAAATAATTTTAAATTTTCAAACATAATTGTTAAAATACATTTAGTGGAGAAATTCGTTTATCATGCGACCCCCAACACCATTTTCATCATTTCAAAAAGATTGTCGGTCAGTGGGAGCAAGAAGCGCAATTTAAAATGACCGGAGATTTTCTTCAACGAAAGTATGAGAAACAAAAGAAACATTTTACCCTACCGAAGTCCTTTGATGTTTGTCTAATGAATCAAACAAATCAGGATTTAGGAAGTAAACATTTTTTATATTTTTTTGATTATTATTTAAGTTTTATAGTTTGTTAGAAAAAGAAAAAAAATATTCTTGAAAGAATTTATGCGGCAAAAATTTAGAAAATCCAGCAGTAAATAGATTTAATCAACAAAGTTAAAATCTATTGTCTAATTTTAATGAAGTAGAAAAATAGTACATAGAGAAGAAGTTTAATCTTTCCCTTCTTTTTATATACTTCTTTCATGTCATCTGGTCCCGTGTCCAGCCTCATTTTGCAATTTCAACCCACTTTCAATGAAGCTATGGTGTTGAAATTTTCAGGGTAGTTGTATTTTGCTATAGCGTATCGATTGAATGATCTTTCCAAATCATCTCTCAGCACTCTATCAAACAAAAATTAGCAAAGCAAATATATCACATTTTTTCTCTCACCAATCGATAAAAATAGACAGAAAAAATCTTTTTTAGTGCAATCAATAGAAAGAAGGGTTTTTTTTAAAAAAATATTTAAATGTGTTATTTAAGTATTTTTACCTGAAAAAGGAAGTCGAATTAGGAGACTGTTAATCTAAATTCGTTTGTAGAATTAAAAATTTATCTTTGGAAATTAATGAAGTTATATCTTTGTCGCTTCTGCAGTTATAAAACACGTTACTCGATTTCCTCGACCGTTAGTGTTCATTGATTCATTTTTTAGATGAATTTTAGTCTCTACAATTTGAGTCCCCAATCTTTTTCGATAGTATATATATATGTATATATATATA
>MQRK01222667.1:42410-59303 GCA_001938485.1 Girardia tigrina | reverse complement strand
TCAATTTTCCCCTACTCAAATCACTAATGGAAATTCAATATAGATTATGCAAGATATTCGAACGTTTTAGAAGGCATGTGTGTTAAAAACAAGGATAAAAAAACAATATGGACAAAAGAATGTGACAAAGCTTTTCAGAGATTAAAAAAAAGAATGGTTCAAATTCTTGGCGTATCCAGACTTCGATAAAGAATTTATATTGGACACAGATGCAAGTTTCGATACGATTGCAGCAGTACTGTCTCAAGAAGACTCGAGTGGAAGAGAAAGAGTTATTGCATATGGTTCTCATAAAATGAATAAACATGAACTTGGTTATTGCATTACAAGAAAAGAATTACTTGCAATATATTATTTCACTCAGCATTTTAAGCATTTCTTATATGGAAAAAGATTCTTGTTGCGAACAGATCACAAAGCTATTACATTTATGATGACCACAAAGAACCCAATAACAACGCAATTTCAAACATGGATAAATTTTCTCAGTGGTCTTGATATGAGAATGGAATACCGGAAAGCGAAAGACATTCAAATGCAGATGCTATGTCGAGAAACTCTTGCGAATTATGAAGTCAATGCCAAACAACACATGAGAAGCGGAGAAAACTCGAATTCTGGCGTTACACGAAGAGACAAATAGTTTCAAATGGCAGAATGACAATAAGAGAAATCGAACAAATTAAGAAAGAATTTAAACAAGGAAGAACAAATGAATGGAAACTGAAAGATGACACTGTACCAACGGAAAACAATAAGTACTGGATCCCGAAAACAAAAAGACAGCCATATCTGGACTGGAGATTGGCGCCAACAGATTACTTGCCTATTGAGACACTCAATGATATATTAAAATTAAATCACAAAAAGACTTGTGCGTATTTTAAAATATGGTGCGTCCACAGCCCAATGGCTAAGGTACCAAAACAAAGTGCAAATAAATTTTTGTGTTATTAGGTTGTCAAGAATGAAATTTGTAGGAATGATTACAATAAATTCAAATAGTTATAATTTGACAATGACTTAACATATTGTTGCTCAGTTTTTTGTATTTGATTGCTGCAAATCTTAGCTATAGATCACATCAATAAAAATTAATTAAAATTATTTATAACTTGTTTTAATAATCAGTATTTTAAAATATGGAAAAAGGTAAAAATTCGAACAATTATGACTTATGAGTTCCTATGTAGAACATCTGCATCAAAAATCATATTTGGATACAATGCGACTACAGAGCAAACAGTCTCAAATTGGTTCAGGAAATTCAAAAAAGCAAATTTCAACCTTATGAGGAGGTAGTAATTTTAGTTCACTGATAAAAATTTAAATAGTTTAAAAAAAAGATTATTTGGAATTTAAACCAAATTGAAAATATTAAAAATAAATTATAATAAACTTACATATTTTGATTTGAATTTAAAAATATTCATTTTCAAATTTATTTGAATTAAAATATTATTTTAGTAGATAAAGATAACAGATAAAACAGTATTTTTAAAAAGAATTTGTAATCTATTAAAAATATTATTAATATTTGTAAAAAAATATTTTTCAAATTTTAAATTACTTTAAGGATATGATAAAAAAATTAAATATTTAAAATATAAATCAATTGAATTTCAAATATAATGTATTTTCAAAAATTTCAAAAGTAGTAAAAATATTAAAAAAAAGCAAAATTAAAAACAAAATTAAAAATATTTCATTTGAAAAACAAAATTTGAAAAACATTATAAAAGGTTTAAAATAAAAAAACAAATTTAAAAAATTAAATATTTTCTTTAAAAATAAATTATACATAAAATAATAATTTTCATAAATAGTTTTATTAAAATTTTAAAATTAAAAAATTAAATATGATTTTGATTTAATTGCTATTTTAAGTAAATGAAAAATTATTGGAAGATAGAGATTGGTGGATTATTTATTAATTATGGAAAAAGTTGAAATTTTGCTTGAAAATTGTTTATAATAAATGTATAAATTGAGTAAAAATGATTTCCAAAATTGATGTTACAAACACTTCTCACAAACCTAATAAAATATTTTCTAGTCTCGGTGTCGCAAAGGAACTCATGAAATGAAGGTAATCGGATCCATCACAAAGTGCTCATGATTAATCCATAATATTTGCTGTAACAAAGCAAACAATATTGAATCACTTAGCTCAAATTTTATTGGTAAAGTGAAAAAATTTGATAAGTGGATTCCATATGATGGTTTTTTGATGACGCTTTCGATCTATAAATGTGATCACTTTTTGAATCGAAATACCACTTTTATTTAGAATGGGATTCCATACTATGATTGAAAAACTTTCTGCAAGGCCGATTGACACGAATGAAGCCCCAAAACACAATCCAAAGCACAAAGGACCTAATTGTGAGTGTTTGGTTGTCCGTCACTAGTATAATCCATTTTAATTTCATGAAACTTGGTTCGTTGATCACAACAAATGTCTAATTCAACAAATTGGAAGATATGATGATCAATTTTGCTCTACAACAATGCAAAACTATATATTGCCCTTATGACTGTGACAAAAGTAGAGAAACTTGAGTTCAAACGTCTACACCATCCTCTGTACTCAACAAATATGACTATTATTTCCGACTTTCAACTGACTACCATTTCTTCATCAATTTGAACAACTTTTTGATGCGAAAAAAATTCATTCCATAGATATTGTAAGAGTGGTCTTCAAAGAATTTATAAATTCTCGCCCACGAAATTTTAATTTAAATGGTCTCAACAAGCTCCCGCTCAAATAAAAAGTGTGTGGATAATATGGGTGTAGTGTTCATCATTAAATCAAATTTTTGAAAATATCTACATTTCTTTTAGTCATCCGAATTTGTTGAACCTTTTACAGTAAAATTCACGGTTAAATCCGAGATAAAATTCAAAACCAAAAAAACTAAATACTAATTAATTTTTAAAACATAAAAATTAATGATTAAAATCATGATAAAAAATATATGGGAATTACAAAAATTATTTAAATGTAATTTGTTTGAAATTGTAATTAGACGCTAAAATGAAAATACTTATGTGAATCATGTTGAGCTCCATTTCTGATTTCTGTGAAGTTTTATATGCATGGGTATTCTACGATTCGATGGTTTCACGATATGGAAATAAATTCTCAAATGATGAGTTAATTATCTATTTGGCGGTCGGATCCTAATATTTATGATGAGAGTCCGCTTGTGAATGTAATTTCAGTTCCAAGGGCCCCCACAATGGGTGCATACTTTGATAAATGATATAAATATTTGTAATGGTAAAATATCAAAAAACTTTGACTTTAATTTTAAAAAATTTTATACTTCACAATTTAATACAAGAGTAAAGTTATAAAAAGAATGCTTTTAAATTATTAAACAATGCGTTATTAAAATTTGTTTGTTAATTTTCTATTTTAATATTGAACTACGTAAACTTAATATTTTTATACTTATTCGATTTTCCATTTTGTATGTTTGTTGATTTATTAATTTTAGTTTTTACATCTGTGAGAAGTGGTTGCAACATATATATATCAGAATTCATTTTTAACACCAAAAAATTTATTAATATGACTGTGAGGGATAATTTGGAATGTTGTAAGTTTGTTGTTTGTATGCTATTTAGATTTGTGACTCTCCTACTCAGATGGGATTGGTATGTTTATTGATTATTATTTGAATCTAATGAAATTAATTTAATGATATTAATTTTAAGTACTAATTAATTAAAGTTTTATAATTATGAATTTTAATAATATTTTCAGTAAACGATTTTAACTTATTAAATGTAATATATTTTAAAAATTAATGTTTATTTAAAAAATTATGTAATGACTTTTATCCAATAAAAATTATAAAATTAAAATTTATTATTAAACTTTCCCATTCATTGTTTTTTTAGATTTGAATATATTAACAAAAAAACTATATCAATCAAAGAAAGATGACCAATGAAAATTGTTGTGAAGAAACTGTTTGTGTTTTGACAAGGCATTTTCATGAAAAATTAGACGAAGTTATTAAAAATTTTGAAGAAAATGATATATTCAAAAAATGTAGTTCACCTTGGAACTTTCCATTGGTATGCGTCTGGAAGAAAGAGAAACAAGAAATACGAGTGTGTATGGATTTTCGACAATTAAATAAAGTTACTCTCAGACCAGCATTCCCTATTCCAAATGTGGATGATATGTTGAACACATTGAATGGTGCAAAGTATTTCACTACAATTGACTTGGGAAACGCATACTATCAAGTTGAACTTGATGAAGAATCAAAGATTAAAACGGCATTCTCGACAAAGAATGGTCAATATTATTTTAAAAGAATGCCTTTCGAAATAGCAGCCGCTCCGGCCACCTTTCAAGAACTAATGGTAAAAATTCTTGGGGAATTGAACCTGAAGGAAACAGTTGTATATTTAGATGATATCTTGATATTTTCTAAAGATAAGAAAGAACATCTACAAAGAATAAAGAATGTGTTTCAAAAAATCAAAGAATCAGGTTTGAGGATAAATCCAGAGAAATGTCAATTTCTAGTAGAAAAGACCAAGTTTCTGGGCTACGTAATAAGTAAAGATGGTATAGAAACTGATAAAACAAAGATTGATGCGATTAACAAGTTTCAAAACCCATCATGTATTAAACATTTAAGGAGTTTCTTTGGTTTGACAAATTATTACAGAAAATTCATAAAAGATTATGCAAGATATTCGAAAGTTTTAGAAGGCCTGTGTTGCAAAACAAGGATAAGAAAATAATATGGACAAAAGAATGTGACGAAGCTTTTCAGAGATTAAAAGAAAGAATGGTTCAAACTCCAATATTGACGTATTCAGACTTCGATAAAAAATTTATATTGGACACAGATGCAAGTTTCGATGCGATTGGAGCAGTACTGTCACAAAAAGACTTGAGTGGAAGAGAAATAGTCATAGCATATGGTTCTCATAAGATGAATAAACATGAACTTGGTTATTGCATTACCAGAAAAGAATTACTAGCGATATATTATTTCACTCAGCATTTTAAGCATTTCTTATATGGGAAAAGATTCTTGTTGCGAACAGACCACAAAGCTATTACGTTTATGATGACCACAAAGAATCCAATAACACCGCAATTTCAAACATGGATAAATTTTCTCAACGGTCTTGATATGAGAATGGAATACCGGAAAGCGAAAGACATTCAAATGCAGATGCTATGTCGAGAAACTCTTGCGAATTATGAAGTCAATGCCAAACAACACATGAAGAAGCTAAGAAAGGAAAGATTAAAACTCGAGATATGCATAAGATGTTATGTCATGCTGGGAGTAAAAAGGTTTTTAACTACCTCGAAGATGATTTTGATATGGAAAATATGAGAGAAAAGATAAAAGAAGTTGTTCAAAGTTGCATAAATTGTCAAAAGCGAAAAACACTAACTGCGAAAACAAAAAAAAGACATATTAAACAATTTGCAGATGAACCTTTTCAGAAGATATATATTGACTTTTGTGGCCCATTCAAGAGAAATATTAATGGATACCAGTATATTTTGGCGATAGTTGATCAATTTAGCCGATATATTAGTCTTAATGCAGTTGCTCACCAAGACTAGAGAACGCTACGGAAAATATTGCTGGATAGATGGATATAAAAATATGGACCACCTAAAGAAATCCATGTGGATAGAGGCAAAACATTTGAATCAGAACTATATAAAGAAACACTGAAGAAGTTTAAGATAGAAGTATTTTATTCAAGCCCGTATCACCACAATACCAATAGAAATATAGAACGACAATTTAAAACAATTAGAGATGGTCTTAATATCAGAATAAAGGATGGAACGCATAGAGATTGGACGGAAGTATTGTCAGAAATAGAATTTATTTATGAATAGTACCATTCAAGCTACGACAGGTATCTCACCAGCAGAAATAATATATGGAAGGAAATTAAGACATTGGTGGAAAAATAAAGAAGATAAAGGAAACCAAATTCGAAAAGAATGAAAAGTTCCAGAAACAAGAAGAATTTTCAAAGTTGGAGACCAGGTATTGATAAAGAGAGAAAATGCATCAAAAGAAGACGACCGATATATTGGCCCTGCAATGATAATAAGACGGAGACATGAAATAAGTTATGAATTGTAACTCGACAATGGTAAAATACTAATAAGAAATGTAGAATGGCTAAAGCCATTTAAATCGAGGGGGATGTGAGGGATAATTTGGAATGTTGTAAGTTTGTTGTTTGTATGCTGTTTAGATTTGTGACTCTCCTACTCAGATGGGATTGGTATGTTTATTGATTATTATTTGAATCTAATGAAATTAATTTAATGATATTAATTTTAAGTACTAATTAATTAAAGTTTTATAATTATGAATTTTAATAATATTTTCAGTAAACGATTTTAACTTATTAAATGTAATATATTTTAAAAATTAATGTTTATTTAAAAAATTATGTAATGACTTTTATCCAATAAAAATTATAAAATTAAAATTTATTATTAAACTTTCCCATTCATTGTTTTTTTAGATTTGAATATATTAACAAAAAAACTATATTAATCAAAGAAAGATGACCAATGAAAATTGTTGTGAAGAAACTGTTTGTGTTGTCAATAAATGTTTGCATTCAAATTGTGATGCTGTTAATAATGACAACTCCCAGTTTTCAAACAAATTTCCTCATAAATTTTATTTTACTTTCAATTTGTAAAAAACATTTTACACTTTAAAAATAATTTATTATATTCTATAACTTATTTTTAACTTTTTACTATATCAAATTTTTATTATTTTGTAAAATGCATTTCTAAATATTATATGACAAATAAAATTAATTTATTTCATTAAATAAAAATTTTAGAATGCTTTTAAAAATTTTATTACCTATAAAATTAATTTATTTCATTTAAATAAGATGCAATCAACTTATAAAATTTGAAAAATATTTATTATTATGTATTTTTTTAAAAAAATATTTTAAACACAATAAAACTATTTTTTAAAATTTATATAACATCTAATTTTAAAATTATTTTGTAGAAAACTATTTAATTTCGTAAAAAACTTTTGTAGGAGCTTGATATATAAATTTACGCAAAAACATTTATTAATTGTATTATTTCTTTTAAAATTTTTATTTTAAAACTGTCAACTTAAATATATCAACTTTAAATTTTTTTGATTTTAAACTCTGTTTTTATTATTTAATTTTAGCAAAATTTTCAAATTAAAACATTAACTTATTCAGTGAATCGAAAATTTACTCTAACCCTTCATAACATCTTTTATATTTTGCATAGAATGTCATATTAAAGATATTATTAAATCATTCCGACTTTCTGGTATAACTCAAAATGGTATTAATTTAAGTAATGAGTTAGTAAATAGCTAACTGGGAGATCAATATTCTTCTCATAATGAGGATCAAGAGTCTACTAATAATGATGATAAATTATCATTGATAATGATGTTGAAATTTTATAAATTTCATAAAGCATTAAATTTCACTAGCATTCATAAATCTTAAAAAAATAAAATTTTGTTGTTTCATTATATTATTTTATGAAATTATTGCTAAATTTTATTTTTATTCATAAACTTAAGCAGAAGATTTTATTTTGAGCTTTTGTTATTTTGGAAGAAAAATTGCTTGAAAGAAACTTGTAATAAAGTAAAGAATTTATCAAAACAATTGTATAAAAATACATAAGACGTGAGACTAATATAGAAAGACTTAAGATATAAAACAGAACACTTTGTATTTAGAACAAGCATGATAAATAGACATCATTTCCACAGATGCTTCTTAAGATGGTTAAACAGGAAAAAATCAGAAGGAGCCAAATGGGTGAGAAAATTGAACCCGCAACGCTCAATTGTGGTCATGAAAACACTGTTGATGTGGATGGGAGCATTATCGGTAAAAATAGATATAACACATTCTGCTCTTGCGTCGTGCCTTCGCTGCTTGTTGCACAATGTTTGAGTAGTAAGAACTATTGACCTTCACGCCGGATTCAGCGAAGTCAGTCAGAATAATGCCATTGGCGTCCCGAAACACCATTAGCATGAAAGTCTTTCTTTAGCAAATTGAGGACCGCATTTTTATTGAGCTGCTTTCTACTCGGCAGTTCCATTCTTACAACTCTTTTAGATTTGGGGACATAAAGGGAAAATGGCGTCTCATCCATATTAATGATATTATCAATGAAACGGTCTCCAACATTGGTTTTGATCAGCAGATTCTCCAAGCAACATTCCAAAAGTCGTTGTTTTCTACCTTTAAGAAGCGCGGCACAAAATAGGAACATAGTTTTCTAATACCACTTTCAGTGAGCAGAGTATGCAGAATACCTTCGCTCACATTTAGACGGGTTGTTAGCTCTCTCGGCGTTATTCTTCTCTCGTTTTGCACGATTGTCTGCAGCTTTTGTGTTATTTTTTCATCAATTTCGGAGGGTCTTTCAGATTTTTCTTCGTCCACCACAATTGAACCAACGATAGATTGCTTCTGTGGATGGGCACTCTTCTTGGAAAACAGTTTTTAGTTCAGAAAGCACATCTTCTCTATTTTTTTCCTTTTAGAAAGAGAAAGTGAATAACCTACGGTATTGAATAGTTTCTAGTGGAATTTTTCGAATATTCGTTAAAGATTTTTAAATAATAATGGATTATTAAAACAAAATATATTTTCTTAACCTATATATTCAAGTTTAAATATGTCTGTATCAATTTTTTCTATTATTATTTTTTTATTAGTCTCACGCGAATTATTTGGCGCACCACGTATTAATAAAAAAAAAGTAAAGTGAAAAAGTTATAAATAAAATTATAATAGTTAAGGGAATTACTTTATCGCGAAAAACGAAGTAACAAGAATAGCTTAGTTTTTAGGAAAAAAAACTGAGTGTTTTATAAATATGGTAATAATTTTATAAAAAAATAATTAATATTTGAAAAATTACGAAGAAAATATTTGACTTTTCAAATTTGTAGGTTCTTTTTAAGAACAACGAAAGGAAAATATCCCTTTGAATTTAATTCTGAAGATAATTCATTATTATTTAAATTAATACTTAAAAAATTAATAGGAAAAGGTTAAAACAAACAATTAATTGAGTACTAATAAAATACATTTAATATTTTAGATTTTATGTTATGTTAAAAAATATTTTTTTTAATTATTTATTATTATTATTATACAAATGTTTCAATTATTTAATTATGAAGTCTCTGTTCATAGACAGTCGAATACTTCCCAACACATTCTGTTTCCCAATTTTCAAGAAAATATTTGTTTTAATTCTCTGAGATTCTGTAATTAATTTTACAGAAATTATTTTTTTATTACCGTTTTATCAATTAACATTTTCATTAATAATGTTACCACATGTAACGATATGCGTAATTATATATAAATATTGAGTCATTCAAACTATTATTACCCTCTAAAATTATTCTCACGAAAATAAAAATGCAATTACCCGAATTTCGAAGGGTCTATTTCGTTTAACTTTTTTCAAATGCGGAATCAAATATATTTAATCAAGGAAATATAAAACCATACATATATATATACATATATATAATGCCGAATTTGTGAATTCGGCAACAGTTGACTGAAATAGTTTAATTGCCGAATTTATGAACTAGTCAATTTTTGCCAAATTTTTTATATTTACTTTTTAAAATTTTTAAAATTTATGCAAATATTTCATGAAATTATTGAATACTTTAGGAATTAGGCTTAATTATTCTTTTTAATTTCAAAATACGATCATAAAATGCCCAAGCATTAAATGCCCCACTGTGTTTCCGTTAACACTGATCAGTCTTTAGGGAAACCTGGGGTCTGCATCAACCAGATTTTCCTGCAAGGAAAATTGGATCAGCGACAAAAGTTACACCCTTCCTAGAGGTTGCCCATTCCCCTGGTTGGCTGTTCAGTTTTAATGTTTATTTGACGTTTTAGTTTCGTTCCAAGGGCAGCCCTGAACACATCTTTTGGCGTCTTTTTTATATGTTGCATGGTAAACGCAAATAGTGGGTTTATATTTTGGGTTAAAAAATTTTCATCATAAATTACAATGGTTAGCGGAATTTCCAAACCTTTTGTGGTAGTAACATGCCGGCGTCGAATTAGAATTTGATCTGAATCGAACATTATTTGAAAAAGATGTCCTACCTGGGGAACGAGATCGATGAGTGGTGAGTTGATTTATTAACAAAGTGAGTGAAGCTATGTAATCCTGAAGAGCCTGTATTGTCTTTTTCAATTCTTGAATTTCATCCTGTGGTAAAGAAATGGAAGCTGTAATGGTTGGATATGTTTGACTTTGTCTTACAATTTCCATGTACTTATCAGCAATTGTTGAAATTTCTTCAAGTGAAATGGAAGAATACGGAATATTTTGTAGTGTGAGGAATATTTTGAATGTTTGATGTTTTATGTTTGAATGTGTATTTTGATTTTATAAGTCACTATAGGCTGTATTTTGGGATAAAATCTGTGAGATATTGGTTATTCTAGTGCAATAATCAGCTGGTAAAAGAGAAAGAAGATTATAAGCCTGGTGGATTTGAGATGTAAGATTTATGGATAGAAAGCCATGTGTTAGCAGATCCATTTGAGTCTAGAAAGAATTTAACGCAAGTGGGTTTGTTAGTTGATTACTGTAAGATGGTTAATCATTTTGGATCTATATCTTAATTTTCCATCCCATCGCGTAAAGGGAAACGTAACTCATTACCGAAAAATCTTTATTGAAAAATTTATTTATTAAACTTTCATCGTTTGGAATTTTTTTACTGTTAAAAAATAAGTTTATAATTACTTTTGGGGGACTATTTAACTTTAATTTAATTATTTGATTTAATTGTTTTTATATATCTTTTATATATAATTAAATGAGTTAGGGAAATATTGTATGTGTGGGAATAAAATTAGAAAAAGATAGTTAAATTATAATTTTTAATTGATTTTATAGAATTATTAACATTTTGAACTGGTACACTACGCTTGTCGACCCACTTTTCAAATAAACACTTAAATAATTCAAACACATATTCATACAATAAATGATTAGGATGAATAAAATTTAAAAATACAATAGATGAGCACACGACAGTTATTTTCCCCAGTTCGGAGAACTTGCTCCTGGTGAGCAAATAAAATTTTGAAAATAACTTAATTTGATAAAGAGTTGTGAAAAAATTTTCTTTCGAGATTGTGACTATTTCAGCTTTTAACAACATCCATCGTTGGTAGTTGATATCATATTAGAAGAACATGGCAGACGTCACTTATAAAATATTTTATTATGATTATATTGTATTACGTTGTTCAATTATAAAGTAATAAAATTTCAATCATTTTTTCTTAATCGTAATAATCTATTTGCCAAAAATTCGAATAAAATATATTTATTACACTTAAAATTTACTAAAATGAAACCCGATACAACTAATTAAAATACTATTATTTTGTCTAAATATAATTTTATAAAATTTTAAAAAACTACAATTAAATATTTCATTAAATTTTTATTATCTTTAAAAATAAAATGATACAGAAAAATAAAAAATATATTTTATATACTTTTTATGACATCTTTTTCAATTAAATAATAATTAAAAACATTATTGAGAAAAAGATGATTATCAAAATTAAAATTCTTAAATTTTATTTAGAGTTCAGTTTTTTCAAAAGAAGTAATCAATTATTAAATAATGAGATAATATCATTATTAATCGACACAGTTGAGTAGTATCAAAGATGCAGTGGATCTCGGAAATTTTCCATTTTAAAACTTTTTAAGCTTATTATCAAAGTCATATTCTGCAGATTTCATAATTAAAATTTATATGAATTGTTCGACTCAAAAAAGTATTAAATTGTCAATTGTTCGTCTTCAGAAATCAAATTACTTCGACTATTTTCAATCGTAGTCACAACAAACACAACAGAAACAGTTGAATTAAAATTCGATAATAAGCATAGATTCGTGATAAAAACAACTTCGTCATAAATTGAAAAATTCGTCAAAAAAGTCGACATTCATAAAAAGTGATTTTTAAAAAACTCATTAAATTTTCTATCCACGAAGCTTGTTTTGATTGGTAAACAAATCAGAGCAAGCTTTCACTTTCTGGCCTTGATAACTCTCGGTACAGATACTGATTGCATGATGATTTGGCACAACAATAATAATCCGAATAAAGACATCTTTGTTCTGGTGAACAATTTTTGAATTTTAAAATATAGTTATTTTTTTAATTTAAATTTTTCTTTTTAAATTATTTAATAAATTTTTTAAACGATAAATTATTTTATCAAACCAAATCAATTGGGACTTTTCCAATAAACATCAAAAGCTCAATCGTGTTTTAAAATTGTATTGATCACTCAAAAATTTACAAAAGATCATTCGTTGAAGAAACAAACAGCATAAAAAAATCGATCGCGAGCATACAAAGTTTTCCAGAGAATCAGTCATTTAATAATAAAAAAATCGATCAATTTTTTCACCACAAATCACAGGCTAATCCGATAAGGCCTTCAAATAAATACAAACAAAATCAGGATAATTCGTGAAAAAATGATTTCTCGATAATAATTACCACTACGATGCGGCATTTTATTTTCATTTGTTTATTTTTTAATGTCATTTTGACAACATCGATTCTTTTTTATTGATTTTTATTTTTTTACTTTATTAATGTTATTTAATTTTCTTTTTATTTAAAAAACGTAAAATATATAATATTTACATGCAAGCGTAATATCCATTTTTATTACATAATTAAAGATAAATAAACCAAATTCACGTCTTCACAATTTGATAATATCACACTAATCACTTCTGTCAAATAAATAATTATGTTTCTGTTTCCTTTTTTGATTAGCTTTTGAAAGATTTTTGCCAATTCTTTGTCTACTTTAACCGAACCACCTGAGAAGAATTGTGATTTCTTTTAGATAAGACAAAACAAACTCTTGTATTTCAATCAGAATTAATTTTCATTGCTAGACTAAAACTTCTCAGCCTTAGAATCAGCAATTATAGAAGCGATGCGACCCTCCAAATGCAAATCAAACAAATTATGTGTATTATCTACTTTTATTGTTTTATTATTTTGCAATGCCCAACGATAAGATTTGGTCCATTTTTTTAAAGTTGTTAGAATCTCTCAAGTTCTCCATTGTCGGTGAAGAAATGTAATTCATAGATCCGAATAATTTTTAACCCACAATAATAAAATTTACCAATAATCAATTCACAACAAAGAATAAATCCGAGAATAAGATTTATTGAGAAATATTCGTGGATTCAATTTCACACTTAAATTACAGTCACGCAATAATTCACTCGATCGCAAAAAAATAATGATTATTCAAACAACATATTTTTTTAATGAATAATTTTTCTTGATTGTTTTTTTAATTTAATTCATATACAATTTTCTGAGGAACTTTTCGATTAATGATTAACTTGCACTTTGTATTTTCTTTAATTATTAATTTTATAATTTATTGATTTAGTTGTTTTTCTTTTTTTTGAGAATAAAGTTTTATTAGACAATAATTGATAAAAATTTATTTTCTTCATTTCTTGTTAAATTTAAAAATTTCTATTTTACTAATTTACCCTAACAAAAGTAATGGTTGGTTTTACAGAAAACAATTTGTAGCTCATCAGCTCTTTTTTTCTGTCAATTGGTCATGTAATTAGTAATTCACTTAATTTATTTAAAAATAGAGAAACAAGTAAACAATCTCTTAAAGTTGTTTTTTTAATAAAATTGATAGATTCAATATCAGTGATTGCACTTGTATAGCCTGGTTCGAATCAATTACGCTAGGATTTTAGCCACGTAGTATGGGAATAATTGGTAACCTATATTGATAGAATCACATTTAATATGATAATGCAGAATAAAGAGGGTCACGAGATACGGGTACATTTTTATGATCTCCGCATCAGTATTTTAGTTGGAATACTGAAACTATAGATGATCCATTCTTATTAATTCTAAGTTGTCTAATAAAAGTAATTAGTTTTGTATTTGACGGTTCTGGTAAATCCTTTTTTGTAAGATTGCTTAAAATAGCTCTTGGTATTTCTACGCCAATTAAGAATAAGTCATTAACTAAGACTTTAATTTCTTCGTCCAGACCACGGTTTTATGGTGCAAATGTTCACTGTATGTTCAATAAAGTGGTACCACATCACTAGTCGAATGTAAAAGTAAAATTATTCGAGCTCGGTAAATATTCCTTACGATACCCTCCTTGTATGAAAATCCTTTGCATCAAAATATGGTTTGTCTCCCTCCACTGTTTTCTTTGTTGATCATTTGCTCCAAATACCTTTTTTGATATAGTAATCAGCTTTATCGGTATTTTGGAATTCTGAAATTTTGAACCATTCTCAGTTTTTTATTTTGATGCTCGCTGTTTACTATTATTAACATTTACTTCTAAATCGTGAATTTCTATTAATTCTTTTACAAAATTTTTCATAATTTGACAACTAAAAATATTTCCTAATATGTACAATGTATATCATACACTGATATAAACAAATAATACACCAATTCTCATTTAGTAATGCAAAATAAGCATTTACTAAAAATTCTGATAAATAATAATATAAATTAATAATTATAAATATATGTATTTATTGATTTATTTATAACCAATTTTACATCATCAGACATCAGCAGAGCATCATAGGATATAAAAATGGATGATTTTTTTAACTGATCCCTGATCGCAGAGCGGATTGTGCAACACTGTAGCGACGTTGTATATCCAACGATTCCGAACGACAGAAAAGTAAATGAAATTGAATTTTTTCAAAATTATTACTTTCTTCAAAATCCATTTCCCAGGTCGAACAAAAGACAGATGTCAAGGAATGACAATTTCCGGTATGTGGTCTTTTGGGAAAGAATATTCTTTTTGGATTTGGAATTTTTTATTGCAGATTTTTCTTTTTTTTGACTTAATTGTGTTTAAATAAAAATCTATGTGTATGTATAATATAAATAAATAAAATTTTGTGTTGAATTCATGTATTTTTTTGCATTTTTGATTTATTAGCATAGATAAATATAATAAATATTAAAAATATGGAACGTAAGTCGATGTAGGTAGAAAGCGATTTGGCACGTGTTTTAGATTAAAAAAAATCCAAAGATTTATAAGCACATTTTCGTCGATCCCAGAAAAAATCTAAAATAAGTTTTACTTAAAATTTAAACTTTAACTAATTTACTCTATAATGATTATAAATTATGTGTGTATGTCCGCGTGTATAAAGTTTTTGTGTGTGTGTTGTGCGTATGTATTGTGTGTGCTTTCAATTGTGTTTGTATGTGGATTTATATATTTTTATATATCTTTATGATTTAGAATCTAAGCAAATGCACACGACATCCATTCTTATTGGTTTGTTTATTTTTACATTATATATTCATTAATTTTTATAATTCATTTTATATAGGTATTTATCTAAATGCCTCCGCTACATAAGGAAATGAGAACGGGTGTATTATTATTACGTTAAATGCTAAAAATATTTTTTTATATATTATAAAATTAATATATCAATATCAAGATTAATCTATAAACTAACTAACATTTTAATTTGAAATTTAATTGGGCGGGTAAATTGTAAATTTAAACATTTTTAATAACTTATTATAATATTTAGATGTTGATCATATCATATATAAAATAATTTTATGCTGTAAATTAAGCTGCAAATTAAATTTTAATACTGATAAATAACGATTGTTACAAAGGATTTTCATACATAGATGTTCATTATAATATTTTTCTGAGCATTTATATAAGAACTATTGATTCTTATTATCTGGCGTTAAGACACGCTTTTGGCACGACTTTCACTTTTTTTGACGTACATATAAATCGCATCCTTTAATTATATATCCGTATTTTTTATAGAAAAGCTTTAACAATGAGCTGTTATAACAGGTCATCAATATTGTCATTTAGAACGATAAATTTGAGATCGAAATGTCTTTTGGGCAAAGGTGAAAGAGAAAGTTTCGTAATATAAATAAAAATAACAAATATAATCATAATAATAATTCAATTTTAAAATTTCGAAACAATTATTATTATTAACATAAATTAATTTTTTTAATTAAAATGTATAATAACAATTTGTTGAAGAAAATGACACAGTTTCAGATGAATGTACATTATTTAGGATAAAAAAGGAATACAACAAAAGTATTTTGCACACAAACATTTAATTAATAATAATACATTAATATATTTTTTTTATTAAATTATACATCATAAAACTAAAGGTAAAATAAAAAGGTACAAACTAAATATCATTACTAGGACATTTTTTATCACTTTGGACAACTTTTTTATAACTTTGAAACACATTGAAACTTCCAAAATTATTTTTATATATACAAAGCATGAGGGGGTAAAAAGTATTAAGGGCAACATTAAAGCAATCGTTTATGTTAGGGAAACTTTCTCAACAAAAGTGACTTTTACTGCTCATGAAAATTTGCAATGTTTGCCTATTAAAATTATTATTTAAATTATTTAAATTATTATTTAAATTAAAGACTAAAAAAGTAAAAATTAAAATTTCCTTTAAAGTTTTTAAGCAGTTGTTTAAATGGTTGTTTCATTTAAAAAAGTTGACGTTAATAATCTTCATCCAACTTTTAAATAAGAAATGAAAGTTATTAAGAGTAAGAATTATATATATATATATATATATATACAGGGTTATCATAAAGTAACTAGAGTTTTAAAACCACTTTAATATTTCGTAGAAATAGTGGAAAACACAAAACAAATTGAAAAATGTATTCAGTT
>MQRK01222667.1:9507-29779 GCA_001938485.1 Girardia tigrina | reverse complement strand
ATGTATTGAACATAATGGACTTTATTTCGAATCATAATCTTTATTGTGCGTTGTTTTATGAACATTTTAATTTTTAATAAAAAGTGCCCCACAACTTATGACTCACCCTAATATCTTCATGCTGAATTAACAACAATTAACAACCACTAAATCGCTAAAAAAATGCCAAAATCTCGAAAAAATACAAAAAAAGTATTATGAACATCAAAAATTGCTAAAAAATGATTGAATTGTAAAAAATAAAAAGAAATTGTTATTTAATTATCAAACAAGAATTTTTATTTGGTGAATATTATTAAAAGTATAATAAAAACCATAATAATTTTTCAAATTTGCAAAATTAAATGAAATAATTTTCAAATTAGACAAGTAAAAAAAATATTCCTTTAAATTACATAAGGAAATAAAAATATTTTTAAATTAAAAGTAAATAAATTGATCCCTTAAATAACAGAAGGTAATACAACATCCTTTAAATTACAACAGTGGTTTTAAGTACATTATTTGGATACAGAGTGGAATTACAGAATTTTAGAGTTTTCTTACTGAAAAAACGCCTCTTACATGGTGAAGGCGTCTAGAGATGTACTCTCGGTTTCTCTCATAAAATCTAACACAACACTTGCATTGCTCATATTCTGAACATAGGTGGGAAAAAGTGGCATAAAACGTTTGGTAATGTTAATAAGTTATTTGGACTTGTAAAGGCAATTCTGGTTAAGGCTGAAAATCGATGTGTGCGGTTTCTGGAATATCTGCGACAGTAGAATGTGGAGTCACCAACTTAACCTCCAAAACCATGTATAACATTTTAGCTCATCTGGTTTCGATCAGTTGACTATCACTCAAAAATGAAAAAGTACTACATAAGATTCATGGTACAAGAGAGGGAGAATGAATTTGATACAGATGAAGGCACCCTGAAGTCTGAAATTGATTTCATTGCTCGCAACTGCTCATGTATTACAAATTTGATGCAGAAGTTCATGGAAAGAAATGTTGCTCCATTTATTTGTATGTGTCAGTTGTTTGACTTACTTACTTCACTTAAAAAAATGCAACAAGATGCTGCTACTTCTACAATAAAAAGTGCTGCGAACCAGTCTATTCTCAAACTGCAGCTCTACATATCAAGTGGAAAACAACCTGGTTTAAAAATTTTGAGAGTTCTAAAGTTATTCGATTTTACTTTTGTGGGTGCAATGGAAGACACATCCATACATATGTGTACCCACATTCTGGGTTAAAATCACAATGCAGTCGCTAAGCAACAAAAATATCGTCAATGCACGTCTGAGACTTCCTCTATTATTCTGATTTATGTGTTCGGAAAGTTAATCAGAGATTAGGCACTCCTATTGTATCAGCGGACTGTTGAATTTATGGAATATCCAGTTCTCCCTAAAGATTTCGAACGATCATTTAGTCGCAACAATGCAATTTTTGATCTTAATTGTACCACCCTCACAGTAGATAAACTCCAAACTGTTAACAAGTGGTCAATCAATTATACAGCCAAGTGAACCATTTGTTTTGCTTCAAAATTTTTTTCTAATAATACATTCTGAAATGCTTTAATTTAGTTTTACATGATTATAATTTTAACTGTGTCAAATTATTTTAAAATGAAATTTCAATA
This sequence comes from Girardia tigrina, assembly GCA_001938485.1. Lineage (NCBI taxonomy): Eukaryota > Metazoa > Platyhelminthes > Tricladida > Dugesiidae > Girardia > Girardia tigrina. Next base: position 28,140 of record MQRK01222667.1, on the reverse strand, counting down.
AACATTTTTAGGTTTTAAAAATCGTAGTTGTAAAGTTATAATAATTGGTATCTCTAAATATATATTCAAAGAGTGACATAATCACGAAATTGGACATTCGTGGATTGCAAAAAATGTGTTTTTGGGTAGCGAAAAAGTGACCCTATTACTAATAACTAATTAAATATTTTCAACAAACTGGAATATTTTTAAATTCAAATTTTTACTATCGATTGATTTTAAAATAGACGATTTAAATTTTTAAAGGTTTGTTATTTAGGTGTTGGTCTCTGTCATCAACATATAAAAAAGCAGATGCAAGCATATATAAACTAACAGAATTATTGCAGAAAAATGTTTATTTGAAATGATTTTTAGAGAACTTAATTAATGAGACGATAGAGAAATTAATGAATAAAGAACATGAGGGTAAAGACAAATTAAAACACGATAAATTATCTAATGGAAATTTTAATATTGGATATACGCTAATCGTTCTTTATTCAGAAGGTTACAAAAATTTAAATCGTCAATTTTAAAATCAATCGATAGTAAAAATTTGAATTTAAAAATCGTTTCTAAATCTTACAAAATTCAAAGTATGTTCAGTAATAAATCTTATACTCCTTTGAATTTATTTTCCAATCTGGTTTATCGATTTTCGTGCAATGGATGCAACGCCACATACATTGGAGAAACGTCTCGTCATCTCTGTAAACAGGTTCAGGAACATGAACGATTGGGTAATGTTAGTAATATTGCCGGACATACGAAGGTTTGAAGATCGGGGATGAAAATAATTAATTTTAAAATATTGTGCAGTAATTTAAAAAATTATTGAGAAAGAGTTACTTGTGAGACATTATTGATTAAATCACTTAATCATGGTGGAAAATCCACCGAAATATATTGCAATAAAATTTGATTTTTTTTAATTTTTTTAATATATAATATTTTAATTTTTAAATTAATTTAAATATCTAAGACCGAAATATCAATGTCTGATCAAGCAGATTGTAGATCGGATAGACAAGATTTTATTTTTATGTATTGATGATTTTATATTAAACATTATCCATTATTAACTTCTCCTGGTATATTAACACCAACTGTCTTACATAAAATATCTCACGTTCTATAAAATATCTCAAATATACAAAACTAAAAAAATATCTAAACAAACAGCATTTAATAAATAATCTTTCACAGTGTACATATTTTAATCATTATATTTTAAATTAAGATGGAATCTTTCATTATTAAACATACAGCTCACGCCGATACTCCACAAAAGTGTGTCCGGAACTCTTAAAAATAATAGTAGAAAAGTTATGGACACAGAAATGGCTAAAGCAGATGAGTCTTGGAAGATTTTCAATAAGTCTAATTTCCACAGTTAGTTTTCAAAGTGCCGTATATGGAGGACTTAATTATATTGAATGGTACTTTTAACAAAGCAACTACCCATCAACTACCGACCTGGTATTCGTCTTAATAGAGGACACTTTAAGAGACCGAGGGTCCTTATAGTGTCGAGTTTAAAAAGTATTGACATAACGCGGTCTTGTACTTTGTGACGGAACAAATTACACCGCACTTAGATTGTGAAATACATATAGATGTTGTGTCTGCATATGTTCGTCACAAGAAAGTTTAGACTTGGCAATAATGGTACAAGGACAAAAAACCCTATACCTCATAGATGTCAAGTGTTCATTTGACACGTAGAAAAACATGGAACACAGGAACACCAAGAACTTGGATCACTATGAGTTATTGTTTATTGAAACCAGCTGTATTGCTCTACATCCTCCAGGTTGGGTGTTTCGGAACTTAGATGAATCATCAGAGGATGAAATTACAAGGTTTAATTTATAGGACACTTAGGTAAGCGGAAAAAATCAACCTAATCACAGATGCTGGGGAGGCCGCACGAAAAAACCCCGGTTAAAACCACGATACGGCTCACCAGATTTATATAAAACCGACCAGGTACTTTTTCGCTCAGATATTTTAAAAATTAAAAGTACAGATACAAACATAAACTAGAGATATTAAAGATGTTATCAATCAAGTATATCAGTTTTAGAAGATTGAAAGTGATGTCTAAAATACAGAAATGGAAGAATTAATTTCTCGTTGGAATAATATCTCTATTACTTTCTAATTTTGTTCATAAACTTATTTTTCAAATAATTAATTATTGTTCACTTGTCGAATTATTTTTAATTTACTATATAATTTAAGATTGAAGATTAAAATTTTTATAGTCTTCTGAATAAGGAACAATACGCTAGTTTTTACTTAATAAATCTTATATAATTCAACTTTGTTTTATTTAAAACATTAAAATAAATATTTTAACAAGATAAAAGTACGAGGGGCATTCAATAAATACTCGGCCTGACAAAGAAAACGAATTCCAAAAAAGACCATTTGCATAACGCACCAAGCGTAACGGTTGTAAGTTCCGTTTTGCTTAACACTTTTCAACCATCGAAAATCAACTCAAAAATCGCCTTTTTGGAAAATTCTTGGTGGCACAACTGAAATCATTGCACTGATAAAATTCAAAATATCGCAATAAAAAATTTTAATGCGTTTGAAAAAATAAAACAATTACTGAAATTAAAGCCTATATAAATTTATTTAATTTCACAAAAAAACTAAAATTTGATATTACAATTTTCTACCTTAGACATTTTTGAGATTTGATTTTACTTGATCGATTTGCGACAGTAACGATTTGAACTATGTGTAGGTAAACTATGTGTACAATGTTAGACAATGCACGATGACGCTAAAAAAGGAAAAGTTAAAACTAGAATCCTAGAAAACTAGAATCCTTAATTACTTCTTTTAAATTAAATTAAAATTTTTTACTTTATTTAATTTTAATTCATTTAATATTTTAATTTAAATTGGGTTCAAGTAAAGGTCAAAGACAATCACAGCGCGAACACCTTACAGTTATGGAAAACTGTTCGAAATCCTGTTCTCAATGTTCCTGCACGTGTTATTTTACTTCTACTGTTTTACTGTCCAAAGCAGTGATATGAAACGGTCATTCCGTAGTTCCAACCAAGTGTTTACCTCTCTCAGACAGTTATTGACTCCGGAAAACACAGCATTTATTTTGCGACTGTATTTAAATAAACTTTGAAATATGAAATTATGCCTTCTTAATGAAAGCAAACGTAACATTATTCGTCGTATGAAACCTTTTTATTGTAATATGTGTAAAAGTTTATATTCATAGATAAAAATTTATTTAAGATACTTAACAATATAGATAAAAATAACAATATAGATAAAATAAATCAATGCACAGTGCGTTTTTATGCACTAAAAGGAAATAAACGGAATGTATAAACAGAAACCGCGGAATGTCGTGTCCTTGATGATGAGTTAATCACCTATTTTCTTTGTAAGAAAAATACATTTATAATTAAACAAATATGATTAATAATCTTATTTCTTTCTTTATTTTATTTCATTGGAATAATATTTCTCCAGCAAATATCATTTCCAAGAATGACAATTCCAAAAATATAAACCCCCGCTAAATAAAGAGTGTTATTTTATAACATTTCGAATTACGCAACCATATTATCTTTCTAATTAAAATTTATGATTTTAACATTTTTCTTAATTGATTAAATTTTAAAAAAATTAATATTATATAAATTTGTAAAAAAATATTTTAAACCCAATTCTATTTGGTTTTGAATAAAAATTTTTCCATGAAAAGAATTATTAATTAAAATTGCAATAAAATAAAAGTACAAATTTAGTAAAATATAATAGAAAAATAATATATAATACATTAAAACTCATCAAAATACTATAGCAAAATTAAAACTAAAGATTTAATGCTATAAAATAATAAAAATTTTATTTTTTATTAAATAATGACCAAGATTTTAATTTTGTAAATTATAGTATTCAGAATTTTCAAATAAGTCGTCAATGAATCCGGTATAGAAATTCAAAACTTTTTGACAACAATAAATTTAACCCATTACCTACCAGTGATCTCATATGAGATCACTTAAAAATCACAAATTTCGTGACTATCTGTCAGTATTTACACATATCTAACCTTTTTGCTATATCTATTAGATATATTTCTCTGATATTCAAATGAGGTTTGCTAATTTTTCACTGTAGCTTATTTTATGCTAGAAAACAAAGTTCCAAAAAAAATTTTTAGTTTATAGAATTATTGGAGGTAATGGGTTAATAATTATTTATTAATAACTAAAAAGAAAATTTGAAAACATTTTTAACTGTCTGGTTAAGAAAATGAATTTTGTTTTAATTTCTCAAATTCAATGAGACGAATAAAACAACTAAGAGGTTTCGTTAAAGTATTGAGCCTAAATTTAGTCTGAAAGGATTGACTGAATTTTTTTGAATGTACATAAATATTTATTTCGTGACTTTACGTCAAATTAGTTAAGTAACTTAAATATGCCGAAATAATTTTGAAGACAGAAATCGTTGAAGAGATATGATATCAAGTTGCAAAGGAGTATGTACGAGACAATGAAGATCTTTAATAATTTATTTAAAAAAGTGTCCCATTCAGCGAAAAAGCCATAATCTAACGGATCACTGTTAGAAATGTAGGCTTGATGTGGCACACCTCAATGCGATCCAGTGCTTCAAACTCGTCTTTGGTTCTACTTGCGGTGTGTAGCTTGGCATTGTCCTGCGGCATCAAAATGCGCTTTCGGTTGATCAGAGCTGGGCACTTTTGTTTCAAATTTTGTTAACTCGCTCTAACTACTGGCAGTAAAGTTGGGCGCTGATATCATGACCATTCAGAACCAACTTAAAATGCACGATTCCATCAAAGTTCCACTAAACGCACAACATAACTTTCTTGGCGAATCGTTCTTGTATTTTTTTTCTTTTGCCCTTTCTGAATCCATCGCTTGTATCAATCGTACTGGAGTAGATAGACCCATTTTTTACCCGTTGTCACAATACGCTTTCAAAAACGGTCATCCATTGTATTGCTATGCAAGTTTCAACGCATCTGTTGGTTTGTGCTTCTTTGAGGCCGCGAGGACCTTGGAGCGGCTTTTTGTGAAGAAAATTGAGATGCATCAAGTGTCGATAAATTTTCGATTTATTAAGTTTATCAGCCAAAGCCCAACTACTCAACAAAGGTGCCATATCTAACCCGATTTTCAGGTCTCCTTGATCAAACTTTAACAGCCTTCCTGAACGAGGTTTATCTCCAAGAATCATGTCACCAGAATCGATACGCTAACACCAAATTATGCAATTGTTTCTTTCCCTTTAGCAGAAACATATATGTTTTTTTATCCTTTCTAGCTGAAAGAACTCTCTTTCAGCAGTAAAGAATCAGCATTCGCAGCTCAAATCTATCCGTTGTCATGTGTATAAAAAAGATGACAATTTCTACGCGGGCGGATCAAAAAGTGATGCCTGATCAATATCCAAGCACTTACTTCACAGAAGAATTCTTATCCGATTAATTTAAGTAATTAATCTTTTTAACTAATGTTTATAATAATAATTAATCAATTAGTAAATAATTAATTCTTTAAATTAAATCATTAAGGAAACATTAATCACATGTCATAAATTCGAATCGTAATCGTTCTATCTAAAAACAACTTCTTGAGTCCCCTAAAATCAATCAAAATTCAATTTTTTACTTTATTTTTCGATTGATTACTAAATTATACACTGCAAATGAATTATATATTGCACAGTTTATTAAATACATCACTATTTTTGTCCATTTAGTCGTTTTTCGCAAAATGAAGAAATATGAAAGATATTGGTCAGCTCTATCAACGCCTTTCTTCAATTTATTGTAATCGATTAAAGAATTGAGTTTCACTATTTTTCCTCAAGTTTTTCTATCGATATTTTGGCTTTTTTTTCATTTCTGACGAATGTATGGTTGAAATTAACAGTAGAAACTGTGCGCCGGATTGAACCGTAAGAAATGTGTTAATTAAATATCTCAATTAAGGAATATTCAGGCCGCTCAAACAACGACTGATCGTAATCGATAAACTCCAAAATCGTTTCGATTTCGATAAATCGCGAGGAAATTGCAATTGATCTTACTGATACAGCTCGAATGCCTCACGATCTTATCGATCCACACTGGGTAAAATGGCCTTTGAAATACAATGTCGAGTTTAGGGCGAATAATTTGCTGTGAGAGTTCGTCCAGTCGTATCAGAAATACAGTGTATTGACAATCGTTATGGAAATGGGTGATGAAATCGGTCAGGAAATACGCTATTTATTAACACTTGATCAAACATCTTTCGTCAATGATTTTCGTCAAGTTACATTACAATTTGTTGAGAATCTCGTGCGATGAATCAGGAAAGTCAAGCGATTCAAGAAAAAAATCAAGTGGAAAAGTGAAATGGACATTTGACAGAGATCTTTTTGTTGTATCAAAATGTGTGAATGAAAATAAATTACAAACAACGACAATTTGAAAGGTTTATTTAAACTACATATATAAAAAAATATATCTTTTATACAGTGAAATTCATTTAAGAATATAAAATGAACACTCTCAGCGAATTATGTTGCAAATCAGCCAATCACATGAATTTAAAGTCATGAAAAACTGGCCTGAAATGCCACATAACAATATCAAAGTCTATTTAAGAATATAATTATTATGGAAAAATATTTTGTAACTCGATATACACTAATTTACACATAGACACATGCATCCATATATCAAAAACACCGTTTTTTAGACCCAATATATAAAGATATAACAAGTTCGTCAAGTGAGGACACTGACCCGGCATTTGTGGAAGATATTGAAGATGTGGAAAGAATTGAAGAACATTCCGCAGTGCACAGAAAATCGTAAATATTTTTTGTGTTTTGTTTTTAAATATAATCATATTTTATAGAATAGATAATTTTGTAAATTAAATATACTTAAAAGGATTTAACCGTAATAAATATATTTATTTTTTTGTTGTAAATAATCATTATTAAATTAATTATTAAAACTTAAAATCAATAAAAATAAAACTAATCAATAAAAATGTCAATTAATAAAAATAAAAAATCAATTAAAATAAATAAATATATATATATATATATATATATATATATATAATTATTCGATAAAAAGTATATCTACTTAATCAAAATTAGCTTTGAAATCCAAAAAAATTAAATTAATCAAAATAAAATTATTGAAATTGTATTATAAATATAATAAAAATAAATCTTGCTTCTTACAAACAAAAAATCCATAAAATGAAACATTATATTACAAATTATATCATTTGATATATGGCTCGATTTACTTTATATCGACCTTTTATATAAATTAAAATAAAATAAATATAAATTCACTGTATAACATATTAATTTTTAATTAATAAAATTTTACATTGTTTTTGTTTTCTAACAATTTTTTTATATAATTGCTGGGGTGCAAAATATTAACGAGACCTCATTTCTTGATTGGCAGATTTGTAAAAGATCATCTTTCATTCTTCGAAATATTGTTTGATATTTTTGTAATTTAGTCACTTTTAGGCAATTTGGGAGTCCTCTGCTTTTTCTTATAGTGTCACAAATTCTTATTTTATTTTGAATAAGAGTTTGATAATTTTCCACACTATTATAGTACTTATCCATAAAAACATTGTGTCATACGTTTGTATAGGGTTACTTAACAGTTTGTATAGCTGGCATAGATTATTTCCTTTGAGTGTTGAAAATTTCGTAATTAAATATTTAAGTCTTAAATATATAAGTCTGTATTACTTTCACAAATCATATATGTGAATATTCCATATTTTACAATTTTCGAAGCATTATAAACTCAAAAGAATAATCTTCCCTCCAATACACCATACCCTTATTTAAAGATAAATTCTGAGAAAATTTGTAATGAAATTATATTAAATATTATCAACACAATAATAGTTTTATTTTTATGTACCTAATATAAAAATAGATACGGTTTACGCACTCCACACATAGTATTCAAAAACGTATTTTATGGTTGCTGCATACAAAGTTCTAATGGAAGTTCTATTGAAAGGTGATATAAACTTGTACCATAATTATTTATTTAAATAAAGTCTATAAAATCTATTTGAATATTTATATAAAATTATATTTTATCAATAAAAATCAAATTGGATTAATGCCAATTCAATTCGCAAATTCTTGAAAATTTAACAAAATCCAAAAAATTAAAAAAAAAATAATGAAATATTTCGAATTAACTGAACTGGAATTTTATATTTTTTGATAAAAATATAATCAATAATGAAAAATTCTTTCTGAAAAGTCTTTAGAGAAATTTTTGAATTAATTAAATTGTATTTTTGGTAGATAGATTTTTGTATTTGAACAAATAATTCGATATTGTGTTAAAATAATGATTTTTTTCTGTTTTAAAATATAAGAGTTAACAATTATGTTTTCATTTTAATTATTATTTAAGAAAATAATTCTTAATTAATTTATTAAATATTTTTTTACCAATTTGTCTGTTTGTATTGTTTCCATTGAGAACACCAAAAGCGATCGACGGCAATAAACAGGAGAAGTATAGGAAACTCGTGGTGGAAAATACTTTTCTTATGGTATTTGTTCCTTTGAAACCTGATTATAAACAGTTTTTATCAGTTTTTTATTCAGTAAAATCAAACAATTTAAACTAAATTCACATACCACGTTTCAGTTATGCTTATATCATCCATTAAAAAAATTTTAATTTTTAAGAAACAATAAAATTAATTTTTATTAATTGTTAAGAGAACTCACACATTTGGTAGAACATTTATTACCGTCACCGTTTTGATCATCTCTATGACGATCAATAGTATTGCTTTCACTTAAATTCATTACTCAATATTGAATACTTTTCATTCTAATCTGAACTAAGTTAGTTCAACTAACTTTAAAAGAATTATTTTATTTTAAATATTTACTTAAAATTTTATTGGTTAAAATAAAATTACTTTTTATATTCATTTAAAACATTAATTTGGTTTTATTATTTAAAAATTTACAAAAGTAAAATTAATAAAATTATTTAAAATTTACAATAATAATAAATTAAAAAATTTGAATATTAAATGTGAATAAATTAGTTTAAGATTATAAGAATTAAAATATTAATCATCCATCTGATTAGAAGAGACACAATCCTAAATCAACACACAACATTCAAACATGCCAACAATACACAAAACATCAACATTCCAAATATTACTCACATTTATAACACAATTTAAACAAATTTTCAACATTCCTTTTATCTCCATTTAGATCAGTGGTTCCCAACCTTTTTTTGGTCCACGGACCCCTTTTCTTAGTTATAACTCACCCATGGACATCCTTTCTTAGTCAAAACTTTTTTACAGACCCTGGATGAAAGGCTGCATTAATACATAATTAAAGAAATAAAACTTTAACTTAGATGTTTTGAATGGTAAATTGTGACGTGAAAATAAAATACAAGTAAAACATTTTGTAATAGTTTATTTATGTTTATGTATTTATATCCGGCTCAATGTTTGTGAGTAGCAACCGTAAATCCCCTTGAGCACTAATTTCTAGTCGGTTTCATTTCTTTGTGATGAGATTCATAACAGCATGGAATCCATGTTCTACTAAATAGGAAGACGCTTTTGTACAATTATCATAATGCTGGATATAGAATTGTCCTTTCTTGTTTGAACATTGACTGCAGCTCCTCATTTGTGGATAATTAAATAAGTTGCTCTTGTATTAGTATGTATTCATCAGCATTTGTACTCTGAGTTTGAATACTTGCAAAAGGGTTAAACACCCAGTCGGGCATATTCAAGTGAAGAATGTCTTCAATTCTTTGGTTAAGGTCCGAATGAAGCGCCGTTAAGTGTTGACAATAAGCCAAAAAATCTTCATCTCTGTTTTGCAATTTTGAAAGATTTGGAAACTGAGAACATTTTCCTCTTCCCAAGTTTTGTTTGTATAGTAAAAGTTTTGCAACAAAGGCAGATATTACACTTTTAGTTTGGATTAAATTTAATTCTTTACCTTGTAGTTTCAGTCATATAAGCTATGTCATTTTATGAGATAATTAAATTGTGTCGCAAATCATTGTCTTTATTCTCCAGGAATTCCAACACTGAATCAGAGCGAATAGAAGTGTTTCAAGCATGTACTTTTAGATAACTAACGTGCTTCAGTGTTAAGTAGTAAACAATTATAGTCATCATCATTTTCCAAACATAGTTGAGCAAATTATCTATCATTTAAGGTAGTTCTTTTGATTTTATTAACTGCTCTAATTGCATAATGTGTGATTCATGCGAATGTTCACTAAGGTATTTTGCAACCAAATTATGTCGAGGAATGACACAATGTCGGATAATACATTAAGTATAGCTTGTTTTAAGTATGCCGGAAACCCTCTATGTGGTCCTAACATTGCGGGTCACCATCAGTAGCAATGGAGATGACATTAGTCCTGGGTATAGCTTTTACTTTGAAAATTCTTTTTAATTCAGTAAATAACGTTTTACCTTTCGTATCAGTTTCCAAACATTTAGCAAATAACAATTCTTGGGAAATTTTTTTTTCTTTTACAAATCTCACATAAGCTAAAAGTAAAGCTTCGTTTTCTGGTTATGTTGTTCTGGTTATGTCAAACTGTATAGAGAATTCAGATGTTTTTAAATAATCACATAAAGGTTTTTCTACACACTGAGCAATTTCGTCGATCCTTTCTCTTACAGAATTATTAATCAGTTGAGTTCTTTTTATAATATCAAAAGGTGGTTTGTACAACACGGTTCGTATTACCTCACATACGGCTGGTAGAATAAGTTCTTCTCCAATAGTATGCGGCTTTCTGGACTTCCCGATAATTAAAGCAATATTATAAGAAGCATACATCATATCGTCATCTTTTTCATATGCTGCCCCTATCATTTTGAGTCTAGCATTTAATTAACATTAATTAAAACGTTTTTTTGTTACAGGTCTGTCCAGAAAGTCTTGACCGTTTTATAAACAAGTGAAAGATAAGCATTTATTGTTATTTTCATCATCATTTCTAATGTGTTCAAAGTATTGTCAATTGTGAGCCACGCACTTCTGCCACCGTTCTGGGAGTTTTCTAATTCCTTTGGTTTAGAAACTGCGAGGTTTCTCTTTAATACAACGCTCCAACACCACTTGAACTTCTTTCGCGGAGTTGTAATTTCGTCCTCGGAGGGCGGTTTTCAATGGGGAGAATAAATAAAAATCTGAAGGTAATATATCATCATTCGAATATCACGTTGACTCAAATTCATTTTAACGCAATGAAAATACAACTTTCAAACAATATTGCAAAATAATATTTATTTTCAAACCAATTTGTTAACTGATATTTTGAAATTAGTTTTCCTATAATAGGAAAAATTGATTATTTTAGAATTATATTTTACGAAATCATTCACCTATGTATATGTTATCTATACTGTAAATATCATAGACATTTATCAATGTGCTCATTAGATACTTATAGAAAACCATCGGTCAAAACTTTCTGGACAGATCTATATTAATTAAAATTGATAAACTTATGTATTATTATTGTTATTGTTATTATTAAATTAATAATAAATTAAAACAATATACAAGAATATTAATACCATCACTATAATCACTCAAATAATGCGGGATGCGTCTTTTCAAATCATCAACTATTCCTCCTCCAATCCAACATTTTGTTTTCTAAAATTATAATAAATAATATAAAGAGATTATAACTATATCATATTATACGTATTATTAAATAAAAATCCTAGACAAAATATACGTATGTATCTTAAAAATAAATTTATAAGAAAAATAATGAAAAATACAGTAAAATTTATTTTAAAACATTTATGTGTAGGATATTCAATTTCAATTTAATTTTCGAAAACATATTTTTTCTCTCCACAAAAATAGCATTACAAAAGATTGTTGGCTTTGATTACGATTGCAAAATGAAGAAGAAAATAAATAGATATGAGACAGACACGGTCAAAATGAAGAAGGAATCTCTCACTTCTGGAAGAAATAAATTAGGAAACATTTGGCAGTGAAATTAGGGAGAGGGCGAAAAGATGAGACAGGATGTAACTTGTTACATTATGTTATATATCAATTATATATCAACTGTTTTGCAATATACAGATAAACAACATGTAGGCAATAAAAGATATAAGATTTGTGATAAGAAATTCTTCATGAATTACCTGTCTATTTATTTACTGAAGTATATACTTGCATAAAACATACAATTTACCATACAATTGATAAGAAATAATTATGATGTGATAATGTATTTTCGTAAAAATATAATACAGTTATAAAATATAAGTGCATTATAAAAATTAAAGTCCTATCATATATTTTATTGTGTAATTTGAATTGAAGTTTTAAAACGTATTTCTACAGTTTCCTGAAAAAAACTTTTCTCATGACATTCGCAACCAGTTTGCTCATATTCGGAATGATATATATTTTCTTTCAATAAAACAGCTTCTTAACACATTTCTTTTTCTAAGTTCGTTTAATGATGAAGGTCAACAAGTTGCATGTCAGATTTATTTCATGTTTAAACTTGAAAGAAGCTCTGTAGATAGAAATGTTTCAATATGTCAAACATATGGGAATGGTGTTGTGGCCTATTCGACTATAAATCTTTGGTTCCCGATGTTCTGAAATGGTGAATTTGTGCTCGAGGATAAAGAAAAAGTGGCATACCTAAAGAAAGGGAGGTACTTGAATGTTGGACGAGAATACTGCCCAGACTACAGGTAAACTGACTAAACAACATGAATTGAACTAATCTCCAGTTCAAGGGAGATTACAAGCCATTGGTAAAATTCTCAAGGCTGGAAGATGAGTGCTACACCAGCTATCTCTTGCAAATATTATTTAAATATTGAGTTTATGTATGTCGTTTTATGCATGTTGTGAGGAATATTTGGTGTGTTGATATTCTTGTGTAGTGTTTGCATGTTTGAGTGTTGATTTCGGATTGGGCCTCTCCTAATCAGATGGATGATTAATATTTAAATTCTTATAATCTGAAACTATTTTATTCACATTTAGATTTAATATTCAAATTTTAATTTTTATTTTTGTAAATTTAAAATAATTTTATTCATTTTATTTTGTAAAATTTTAAATTATTAAAATCAAATTAATGTTTAAAAATGTAAACAAAAAGTTATTTTATTTTAGCCAATAAAATTTAAATTAAATATTTTAAATAAAATAATTTTCTTCAAGTTAGTTCAGATTTGGATGAGGAGTATTAAACATTGAGTGATGTATTTATATGAAAGCCATACTATTGATCGTCATAGAGATGATAGAAATTGTGAGTGTAATAAATATTCTGTCAAATGTGTGAGTTATCTTAACATGGCGACTTCACACCACATGACTCCGAATATCACAGCTTCAGAAACATTTGATGGATCCGAGCACAAATTAGAAAAATTATTGATAAATTTTAACAGGTATTCAAAGATTATGGGATTATCAGAAGAGAGGAAATTCTACTGGTAACACCGTACCTGATTCCAGATGCGATTCTGAGATACGAGAAGGCCCTAAGCAGTACTTGCAAAGAAAAAATGCGAACGGCATTTTCAAAAGAAAAATCTGTTTTGGATTTGATGAAATATCCCATAGAGTTAAGAGTAGGTTGTGATAACCCATCCATAGAGATGATCAAAATTGTTAATGTAATAAAAGTTCTGTAAAATGTGTGAGTTCTCCTAACACACGTTACCAGTTAAAATCATTTCTTTGGTGACAATTACTGTTGACAAGAATTTTGTGTAATACAAGAATCTAGATCATTGTTGATCATGGCCAATCTCAACTCAGAAACCACATTCATGGGTAGACGATGATATCATGCATATTTTGGGATGCAGTGGGAGAGCTTTACAATGAGTCACTTAAACCGGGACGAATATTTATAACTCAATGCTACTTCTAACAATTGCTGAAACTGAGAGATGAAATCAAAGAATTGCGGCCTCAAGTTGCTCATAGTGAAAGGAAGATGGGAGCAGACCGTTTTGATACCGCCGTTTTGGTCTCAGCCATTTTAGTACACCGTTTGAAATAAATATCAATTTAATATGAAAAATTTAATTTAATATAAAATATATTGTGAGGGATAATTGTGAATGTTGTAAGTTTGTTGTTTTTATGCTGTTTAGATTTGTGACTCTCCTACTTAGATGGGATTGATATGTTATTTGATTAATTATTTGAATCCAATGAAATTAATTAAATGATATTAAATTAAAGTACTAATTAATTAAAGTTTGATAATTATGAATTTTAATAATATTTTCAGTAAACTATTTTAACTTATTAAATTTAATATTTTTAAAAATTAATGTTTATTTTAAAAATTACATAATGTCTTTTTATCAATAAAAATTATGAGAAATTAAAATGTAATATTAAAATTCCCCCATTCATTAATTTTTTCATATTTAAATATTTAATCAAAAACTATATTAATCAAAGAAAGATGACCACTGAAAATTGTTGTGAAGAATCTATTTGTGTTGTAAATAAATGTTTGCATTCAAATTGTGATGTTGTTAATAGATATCAATTTAAAATGAAAAAATCAATTTAATTTGAAAAAATGCGTATTTAATATTAAAAATTCTGTATTTAATAATAAAAATTCTGTACTTAATATGAAAACATATCAATTTATTATTACAAAATATAAATTTATTATGACAAAATATCAGTTCATTATGAAAAATTATATATTAAACATGAAAAATTATCAAAAGCATATGACAAAATTTAAATTTAATTTAAAAAAATTAATTTATTATCCAAAATATCCTCCAAATGTAAAGTTTTTATTCATAGTTATTTGAAATTCTTCCTTGGTGGTAAGCTGAATTGCAAACGTGAATTTTTAAACATTTTTCATATTAAATTGATTTTTTTTCCTATTTAATTGATAATTTTTCATAATAAACTGATATTTTGTCATAATAAATTGATATTTTTTCACATTCAATACTTATTTTTTCATATTTGAATATTTTAAATACATATTTTTTCATAATTGAATTAAAAATTTTTTTTAAATTGATGAGTTTCGGAATTCTGAAAAAGCTGCTGAAAACATTAATTCGGCTATTAAGCAAATTCGGCATACTTACTACTGCTAAAAATTTTATAAATAAATTTACCAAGGAACAAAACGGCGGTACCAAAGCGGCGGGACCAAAACGGTATGTATCCCATGAAGATGATCCTCCTCCCTGTCAATGCTCACCCCCATGTTGCTGTATCAATGAAAAATACAATATTAGGTTTTGAATGGCAGGTTTTTACTCAATCAGCTTTTTCTTCAGATTTTTTTTTCTCCATCAGATTTTCATCTTTTCAGATCTCTGCAGCCAACTTTGGCTACATAGCACTTAAATTATGAAGATGATGTGATGAATTACATTGATATCTATTAAAAATAATTCTCATACAATTCTCATTATCAATCTATTATTAAAAAAATTATCAATCAAGAACGATGACGAGCTACGCAAGTTTGACGGAGAATTGTTGTAGTGACAATTCAAATTGTGATAATAATAAATGTAAAGGAAACTCAAAAGAAGCTTTTACAGAAAATTAATTAACTTAATTAAAAAAAATAACTTTTCAAACACTTAAGATTTCTAATTAGGTTAATTTAGCGTTCCTTGAAGATACAAAATAGAAAAATATTTTGAGTTGATAAATTCTGTCAAATAAATAAAAATTCAAAAATTAATTGATATAAAAACTCGAACAGAAATAATAATAAATTCTCAATACAATTTAGAAAATGTTCTTAAAAAGAAATAAAGAAATAATTGAAATATAAATAAAATTTACTGTTGTTTTATTAGGCAAATGAAAGAAAGTCATTAAATGACAATATTTTATGTTTATCAACTGCTCATATTCCGACAAAATAATTTGTTTTCTTTTGAAAAAATATTCTGTTTATAAAATAGAAAAATAGTTTAAAAAATACATTGTAAAAATAATAAGAAAATAATTATATTCTATGTAGTTCATTAAAACAAATAATAGTTGATAATAGATAGGTTTGTAATATGAGGAATGAGCGTTTTGACTCTATGTGAAACAAGAATTTTGAATAAGAGGCGCCTGTGACACAAACAATTTGATTTATAAATAAAAATATTTTTTAACTAACCGATATTATTTATATTTCAAGGTTTTATGAAATTAATAAATTTACATATAATGGAAATGTTAATAAAAAGGAGTGGATTGTTAAGTAATAACAGTTGCTTTAATCTATGAGCCCAGTAGATTTCAACCTCCTTGCTGGAGCGGAACCCCATGGAAGTATTCCTCTAGCTTGAGGAACCTCTGTGTAATAATTATGGCAACCGGAAAAGTTTCAGAAAAAGTTGCAAATAAATGTATAAAAGTTGCAAAACTTGCAAAAAGTGATTTGTTCAAGATTACCGTTCCTTAAATACATTTTTACATTCAACCTGCATTATATTTTCTTTATTGTACATGAAAAGTTCAGTTTCTAATATATTACATTAAATAATAATATTAAAAATATAAATAAAATAAATAAAAGGATCACTTAGTAATCTTTTAGAAAAGACATTTTAAGAATATATAATTGGTTATAATAGTTAAAATTTGATTTAAGTGATTTTCGTTAAATTTTCATGGAGATTCAAAACAAATGAAAACTAGAGAACACAAAAACAAAAAATTACCAGAAACTTGAAAATAATTTAATTTATTTCGATAACATAATTAATTAATCCAGAAATACAACTTTCCCCACTTACAACAACTCACTACCAAATAGGCAAGCCAACCATTGAACAGTTCGATTTTCATAGATAACGAAATACAGTTAATATATTAAAAAAGAATTATATTAAATCTCTTTAGAGAAATCAACCTTTTTTGGTTTTGTTTTAACAATTTTTGTCCCTTTTTGTCAGGTTCTTTTGTGGTGATTACTAAACTTCTTCTTTATACTTTTTGTTATTGTTCAAGAACATATTAGTTAATTTCACAACACAATTAATCTTTATTAATTTTATTTAAAAACATTAAGGGATTTAATAAATAACATTATTTGCTATTTCTCTGAATTCAGGTTGTATAAATAAACGGTTTATCTAAAAAATAGGGATATTTAACCCTTTCAGTACTTCAGGGATATATAAGTCCCAGAGAATGTTAAAAAATTACTGGATATATTTATCCCATAATTAATGTATCGGAGAGACATGTGTCCCACGGCATTTTTTCAAAAACCAAATCTTCAAAAAATTTAAAATTATATAAACATGTTCCTTTACTTATTTACATTACATTTAGTTCAAAAATACAGAAATATCTTCAATAAGGCCAAAAAAGTCGTATTGAATTGGTTAACATATTAATTTAATAAATAGTGATGAATAATTATATATAATTAATAAATTTTATTTTTGAAAGTACGTTTTCATCATACTTATTTTTTATGTGTTCTTTACTGTTTGTCATCAGTAAAAGGAAGAGATCAGTATTGAACAAAAAGATTAGAGCATTTTGGACAAATCATGAAGGATAATACTTATTAAAAAACCATGATTACATCACTAAAAGACTCTGCTTCTACTGGGTCTTAATCGAAAAGATTAGAGTTGAAGGAATAAAAAGCTTTCAGATAGACAATTTCTTTCCTTTACATAGCAATGACTTACAGGAAACCCGAAGTATACAGCTTCAAAGTAAAGAAAGATAAAGTCATTTGAACTTTTTTATGTTTTAGGAGTCCATAAGCGAAGGCAAATAAAAAACATGACAATCACCGAAAAAAGTTTTGTTAGAGAATTGATTTCCTGTAATCTTTTTTAATGAAAATAAGTTTAACATCTTTGGGAAGGTCGGCAAAATTAAGCATTTAATGAGCAATTGCAAGAAATATAATGATGACTGTCCAAATACAAATGAAAATGGAACCACCAGGAACCATGCTATTAGAAACTGCGAAAGATCTTTTACAAGGGTCCAGCCTCGATTAATGAGTTTCTTGTAGATGACAATGGACCCTTTCATCGACCAACAGTTGTTAGACAATAACACTTACAGAATTCTGTTTTTGCAATAAAAGTAGTCCGTCCTTAACCCAATTAAATATTTATGAGCATCCATGGCCTAGAGGTTCAAATAGAAAAAATAATACTAGAAATAATAATAATAATAGAAATAATAATAATACTTTAATAAATTATAATATTCAATGAAACATATTCCACTTAAACTTAACATACCTTTTAAAATCGTATCATTAAAAACAATTCAAATATTCAACTATTAAAATATTAAAATATACTAAAATTTCCACATATTGCTGATGGTGATGTATGTAACATGGAAACATGTCCAATAATTGCACAAAAGAAGCTTTAATCAAATTATATTTTATAATATATATATATATATATATATATACATTGTATGGTAAAATCTATATAATAGGGATAAAAACAAGACGACGCGTTTCGAGATAATAAAAATCCCATCATCAGGTCACAAAATGTACCA
>MQRK01222664.1:11102-30873 GCA_001938485.1 Girardia tigrina | reverse complement strand
TTAAAAATAAAATCAGAAAATAATGAAATATTTGTTCGAATAATTGTTTATTAACAAACATTAATAAAAAATTATCAATTTAGAACGATGTCGAATGACGAGAGCTTTGCTGAGAGTTACAATTCAAAATACAATTCAAATTTTCAAATTAAAAAATAATAAACTATTTTGGCGAAACTTAAATTTAAACTAACCCCTCATAATATATAATATAGTTTAATATTTAATTTTCTACTCAACTATAAAAAATAAGATATTATATTGAACATTTCTCCTATTAAAAAATAATTCCTCATTGTTATAGATTTCAAACGATTAAAGAATCCAATTGATGTGTAAATTTAAGAACCCCGAATTTGGATATTCTTTATTTTCATTTTAAAATAAAAAATAAACATATATCATGAAAACGAAAACAATTTAATTTAGTATAAAACAATAAATGTAATAACTCTCATTACTCTTGGGCACCCGACCCAAGATTCGTTTAAAAGAAACATTTGATTCTCTTCTATTTTAAATGTTATTAATTATGACTGATTATTTATTATTTAGGTCAACTATGAATAGCGTCTAAAAAATTAAAAAGCAAAGTGTATTCAAAACGTCTATCTTTCATAGAATTTCATCAGATTGGTAAAGGGTCAATTGGTCTTAATCATTGGAACATCCAAAACTAATATAGTGAATTTGTAAATTAAAGTACACCTAAGTTTTTCAAAACCAGATCATCTCTAATTAGTCACTGTTATTTGTGCTGCTTGTTTCACTGAACTTCACTCTATTTAAACAGTAAATTATTATATGAAAATGTTAAGAATATACTACGTATAATGATTAATTAAAAATAATCAGAATTGACTTGTAATAGTAAATTAAAATAGTAAATGATGAAATATAAATGTTTTTTAAAATTCTTTAACAGTCTGAAATTTTAGTAAAACTTTAAAAATATTTCTAGTTTCAAGATGTTCGTCCTTGTGATTAGTACGTCACCAGTGGTGGGATTCAAATAATTTAAGAACCGGTTCTACCGAACCGGTGCGAACCGGCTGATTCCCACCACTGTACACACCTATATCATTTAATTGGTGCAATAAAAATCTAAATTACCCACATTTACGTAACAAATAACAATAATATCAGATCAGACCTTTTCGTTACATTACTAATAATAATTCAGTACACTAATTAATTAAAAAAACTACATCATTTTTGTTTACAATAAGTTATGTTTGTCAGTTATTTTGAAATTTTAACTTGTTAGAAACCGGTTGGCCGAACTCAAAAAAAATTAAGAACCGGTTCCTCCAAACCGGTGCGAACCAACTGAATCCCACGACGACCGAGAATTAAATCATAGAAAGTTCGTTAACTTAACTTAATAAAGTAACGTCAAAAAAATTACACATATTCGAGTAAAGTTCCTATGAAAATTTACCGTGTTAATATCAATTTAAAAACCATTCATTTCCAAATACTTTATATTGTCCATCATTGTCTCGTAATACCACGGTAGAGTAAAATGAACTTATTTCACCACTTACAAAATGTTAGGTCAACCTTCAATCACTATTAATATTCTACCACGTTTCAATGTAATTCATTGCGTGAAATAAATAAATAATTTACGTTCATTACAATGATTGATAGATTCCAATAAACCGCTAATGTAATATTCATATCAAAATCAGTTTTTCTATTAGAATCAAGTATTTTAGATGAAACTTATATTAGAAAACTAAAAAATGATTATTAAATATATAATATTTTAAAAATAAAATACCAAAATGAGACATTTCGATCGCATTTTGTAAATTTTTATATTAGAAAAAAAATATTTAAGTTTCGATTAAAAAGTTTTTTATACATTAAAACAGAAACGTTTACATTTTATAATAAAAGGTGAATGATGTATTGGTTTATTATCTATCGCAAATTCCAAATGAAGTAGATACCGCTCTAACTTACTAGTAATGAGATAAATTCCAGATAGCAAACTACCGGGCAAAATAACCGAAGACATTGCTGATAGTGAGAAATAAGACTTAATGTGACTGCAATGTAAGCCGTAGGTGAAGCAAATCCCATCCACAAATACCATACAAACGAGCGAGCCCAACACAACAATCCAACCCCAATTATCATCGATTGAAGAAATATGTTGCTCCTGCCTTCTGTTGACTTCTAATAATGATAATATATTATTATTAGTTCACTTATATCATAAATAAATGGATATATCTATCAAATAATGTCAAAAATAGTTTCTTAAAAAAATCCAATTAATATATAAATTATCAATTATAATAATAAAAAGAAAATATGTTTTCATTAGGAATATCTGGAGAGATTTATATTCTAAGGAAAACATAACACAAAACATTTATTAGACATAATTAAATGCCACAGAAATTTATCACATGGATTTCACAAATATTTCATCGATTTTCTTTCATATGAAATTTGGAATAAAAGTGAAAAGATGTAAAAGTGTGTTGTGAATTGTAATTTATATTTATATATATAGTCAGGTGCAAAAGTTTGTGAACGCTTGTTGTTAAATTGTCTTTTGCACCCAACTGCAATTATATTGACGAAAGCACACCAGAATAATTTTTTACAATAGTCTGGTGACACTTTTTGAGTCCAAACAGTTTCCACTGCTTTGATCATGTCCTGCAGGGAATTTGGGTGCATGGCAGCAACCTGTTTCTTCACCTGCGTCCAGGCTTTCTCAATCGGATTGAGCTCCGGTGAGTTGCCTGGCCAAGGACCACAAATTTGAAAACCTGACTGCGCTAACCACTGTTGAACAACCTTGACAATTGTGGCAAGGTGCTCCATCATGCTGAAAGAAGGTCGTTCTGTGTAACTCCAGCAGTGTAAAAAGCGGTATTGAAACAAGCGTTCACAAACTTTTGCACCTGACTGTAGATCAACATTATAATCTCATAATGTAAGAAACGAGGCAATCTATATATCAGCACTTTTCAAACGTTGTTAGGCCAGTGGAGATTTCCGAGGACAGATTGTAAAATGGGAGTCATTAATTCAACTACACCAGCTTATTAAAGTCGAAGTATAAATCCCGACTCTCACATCAAATTCTTTTATTGCTCTCTGTTTAGAAATAGAAGAATTATTTATGCTGATTTTATTCTATCGGGAATCTTCTATTGTCGGCTCAATCTATGCATCAAAAAGAGAACAAGTTAAAGAAACTTACCAATTTAACTGCTTCTTGAAGATGCCCATGTGTATATCTATTATAGTCTTTATTTAGCTATTCAATACTGTGGTTTCACTTCTCTTGATCATTCGCTTAACAGCCACAATCTTGTGCCTTCAGACTTTTATTTATTTAAAAACACCTGAAGAAGAACATGCATGGGATGAAGTTGATTTATGCTATTGATATCCAAATATTAATTAATGACTGATTTTCTTAGGAAGATCATACTTTATTCGGGATAATATTGACGAACTAGCACTAAGCTGAAGAAGGTTAATGGGGGTTGATAGTGTAATAATATAAAAATGACTGATATGCAATCTTAGCTTCTATTTTTTAATTGTTGAATGCACTTAATTTCGGAGCACGAAAATTAAGTCTCAAAAATTAAATATTAAAAATTAAGTCTCGGAAAATTAAATCTCAGAAAATAAAATGGCTTCTTTAAATAATAAATTTGAAAAAAAATGAAAAACTCCAGTAAATTTTAGAATTAATTGCATCCATTATTTAGTGAAACACTTTTGTAGCTAAAACTACTGTCACAGAATTAGACAGTTTATGTTAGAAAAAATATAATAAGTAAAAATAGTCAATGATATTAAGTGAAGATATTTAAAATCATGATTGTTAGATGTTTTTGGAACATCTTCCGCGTTGTTAATATTAAAAGCCGACATCAATTTTTCAAGTTTTATTAATCCACAAAAAAATGCATGATACTTTTATTTAAACAAATTTAATCGAAATTAAATTCATTTATTTTTTTTTAATTTTGAAGATCTATTTATTTCATAAATCTCAAACCGGTATAATAAAAATAAATACAGTATTAATAATTCATTTTATTTTTTTGAATTTCCGACGATTAAATAATTTCATTTTCTTTAAATTTACGAAATTTTATCATGCTTAAAATAACTTTATTTAGTTCTTGATATTGTTTAAATTTAAAATAATACTTTGAAATTCAATTATTTCAAAAATTTTAAAAACATTACCTAAAAATTCCAAACAGTGATTTTACAAAGAATAATGTGAAATAATCTGGTTTTTCAGACGAGGAGTAATAATTGATTTATTTTGATTGAGAAAGGAACTTAAAACATTAACAAGATGAAATAAGTTTATTATAAAAGGATAAAGATAGGAAATACGATTATCTTAATTAAGACTTATTTTTTAGAAACTGATTTGCAGGGTTGAAACATATCTTAATATCGACAGATAAGTTTCAGGGAGAAAAAACATTTCTTATAGATAAAAAAGTGATCAAATCAATTTAGTTGTTCCCGAAAACTCACGAAGATTGATTAAAAATATTATTGAGACATTTTTTGGATCTAATTAATTAACCAAACATGATTAGATAAGAAATCTTTTTGTAAACGATTTAATTAATCTTTACTTCAAAGAATTTATAAAACAATAGATTTCTATAAAAGACAAATATGCAAAGTTATATGATAAAGTAATAATTATTCTAATTTTCAACGTTGTATTTATGACTGTTTGGTTTTTTAACTTTCCGTTACATACCAAAATATAAACGATTGAAATTTAAATATCTAAAATATTAACGGAGAATAAGACTTATTTTTTTAGAAACTGATTTGAAGGGTTGAATGTACTGAAAACAAAGGTAGCAAAAATAGCATATATAGTAAATATAGAGAAATATGTTTCGTTCTTAACAGAAAAGAATCAGGTCGGTCGTCCATTGATAAAAAACAGATTTATAAACATTAAGAAATAAAATTAATCAAACACAGAATATTTGTCAAAATTATAATTGGATATAAATAACTTAAAACACTAAAAAGATTTATTTAAGGGTACTAATATTTTAATTTATTTTTTGAAAAATTATACTAACTTTACCACTATCATTCAACAAACCACTTAATAATTCAAATGTCTCATCAATTAGAAAATTTGTAAACAAATTTATCATATAAAATGATACCATAAGCTCATTTTCACTCGTTGCAGACTGATCTAAAATAACGTCATTGAATTCGAAGATGTCTTTAACTTCTAACTCCTTTAAAATTAAAAGTTTCAACAATCTGTCTAAGATTTCAGATCGTCGTGAGACAGTACGAGAGGAACCACAGATTCAGATCACTGGTAAATGTGCTTGAATAAAAGTTCAGTGGGACGAAGAGATTTGCTTCGGGATCTATTGGTATTTGGTACAAAGGAAGTATCACTTGTGGTCAACAATAAGTGGTATATGCAAATAGATAGAGTTGTATTTGGGTCCCCTTTATGGATTGTTTCACAGAAAATAAACCTTTGGTTTATAAGAGATTAGTGAATGATGTTTTGCTGTTATTTGAAAAAGAATCTCATATTGAAATGTTTTTTTTACAATTTCATGAATGAATGACATCCTAATATAAAGTTTGCAATGAGGTTAACAAACTCACTTTCCTTGATGTTCTTATTGAAAGGATGAATGGTAATAACGAGATAGAAATTCACAAAAAGAGAAGAACACAGGACTATATACTACTCTCAACAGTTTTTTGTGAAGAAAAATTCAAAAGTATGGTCTATCTTCAACTTTTAATTTAGCTCACAATCGTTTGAACATTTTGAGGAAGAAACTGGATAGTAATATCAACTCTGATTGTGTTTTAGATAAACAGTGGAAAATGACATTAGACAGAGTGTTACGATGAAAGTAAAAAGTATAAGATCAAGAGTGATTAATTATAGGAGCATCCCAAACCAATTGTGAAAGTGCCATATTCTTACGGTTTTTAGAATTTAAAAATAGGCTATTTAATTGCTTTAACTACGATATTTATTTGACATTGTGATAAGTTAATCCTGTTTAAATTTGAATATTTAACTATATATTTTATATTTTTTACTTATTATATTATAACAAAATTATTTATATTTAATATTTAAAATTTCTTAAAAATAGGTTTATTTATTAATCATACTAGTAAAAAATCTTAATTTTAATTTCAACATTTTTTTAAAATGTTTATATTTTATTTTTAAATATATTTATATTTATTATTTATTAAAATCAAAATTTATTATATTTCACTTTATAGATATTTTAAAAAATTAACATCTTTGTATTAAAATATTATTTAATTTTGATTATATTTATTAATTTTAAATTACTAAAATAGAATTATTTTTAAAAAGTAAATTAAAATATTATTATTTTAAATAAATCTTTTTAGTGTTTTAAATTATTTATATCCAATTATAATTGTGACAAATATTCTGTCTTTGATACTGACTCTTTGTTGGTCTTATTTTTGAATGTTTAGAGATTAATTCTATCAATGGACGATCCATCTGATTATGTTCTGATAAGAACGAAATGTTTGAATTGTGAAATAATAAATGGTTACTCAAAAAAATATTTTTTCGTTTTTCACAATGTTAAATCTATAATACATAATATAAATTTATAATATATATTTAACTTATTACCTGACTTATTTAAAAAATCGTAATTTAAAAGGCAAATTAAAGATGACTTTTTCTGAAGAGGCAATCAAAATTTTGTGTTTCAATAAT
This sequence comes from Girardia tigrina, assembly GCA_001938485.1. Classification (NCBI taxonomy): domain Eukaryota; kingdom Metazoa; phylum Platyhelminthes; order Tricladida; family Dugesiidae; genus Girardia; species Girardia tigrina. The sequence goes on along the minus strand of MQRK01222664.1, from coordinate 24,086 downwards.
TAAAATGATTATCCAAAAACAAATGACCGTCGAAACTTACAATATCATGAAAAGCAACGGCTAAATTATGAAAACAAACCAATAAGTAAATCATAATAAATAAACATTTATGTTTACTTGATTATTGATAATCATATGAAAGAAATTGGTTCAATTGTGTGAAATAACAAGAATTAAAGGATAGATGTACTATTTAAGGAAAAGTATAATAGGAAGATGTATTGTTATTTATAACGATCCATGTTATAACAAAATGATTAAGTGCAGACCATCCGGAAGCAGACACAAATGTGAAATGTGGATATAATGTTAGAAATTACTAATATAAATATCTCCCAGGAATATTAATTTATTTAATTGTAGAAAAAGGAAGTTTATCTAAATTAAAATTTAGTCTTTTAATTTAAAGAATTTTCATTGATGAATTTTTACATACCTCTTGTAAAAGCATGGCTTTTTTGTCCAAGCGACATTTACTTTATCGACAAATATACGACGAGTAATTCTAATCATCCCATTTCAGCGTTTAGATGTGGAATGGACATCTTATTAAAAAATCTACCTCCAGCTTTCAACAGACTTCAGGAAAACATTAATTTTGCCATAACTAAGCTTATGTTAAAAGAGAATTGACGAGAAAATGAGAAGAATTCATTTAAACTTTGTATGTAACTTTTGATAACAGTTTGATTTTTACTTGCAACATAGACTTTTTTAAATAGATGCCGTTTAGGTCTGGGACATCGAAAGAAATACAACCCCGTATGAGGCCTATCAGATGACTACTAGGTTCTTTTGGTTTGGGTGTACCCTTTAAAGGGCGTTTAGGTTAAAAACCATTGATAGAGGTGGGAGTCACATTATGAATATTATATATTTATATATTTAAATAAAAAGTTATTGCGAATATATTTGTTTTGGTATTAAGTACTAATAATGTAATTATTTGTATTTTAGCAATATTTGAGCATTATACACAACCATTTCCGATAGATATATTTGACTATATTCACTAGTATTTTGAAAACAAGTGAATTTTAGGATAACTCAAAAAGTAATCTTACAGGGACTCAGAATTTTGCTACAGCTACTGACTTTGAAATGGTCTAGGTAGATATATTACTCTAAAAACAGCTAGTTCCTGTCGCTCTTTCAAATTGTAAGTCACAGTGACTTGTAGAATCATTTCCATCTTATCCTTTGTGAAATGGCAGATCCATAGTCTTAGGAAACGATATAAAAATCATTTTCTATCACTTTTCTAAACAAAATTAAGGGATGTGATATTTTATTATCCTCGTAACCATTTACGCTACCAAATCGGTACAGTGGTACAAAGGTTAATAATATTTGATAGTAAATTAAAATATTAAAGTTAGTTATTTACATAAAGTGGTTTAATCAATGATGATATAAAGGAATAAAGACTGTCGAATTGCAAAATCAATTTTTAGGTCTAGTCTATTTTACAAGATTCTTCTTTGTAAGTAAAAGGGATGGAATTATTTTCAGTTACAACTTGCGAGTATTTAGTACTTATTTAACAATCTATCAGTTCTGGCATTTATTTTCCTCTTTCCCTTACAATTCTGACGATTTATGATTTTAGGCTTTAAATCTATGGTATGCGAAACACCAATGTCTTTAGCAATCTGCCACCGTATCATCTATATATTTATACTAAGAGAACAAGAGAATTTCCTATCAGTAACATATCATGTCTTTCATCCACAAAAATAGAAATGGTCAAAGTATTAGATATAATAAATTGTAAAAATACAAACAGTTGAATACAAAAAAAAGAGTATGAGACTGATATTTTAAAAATGTAGTCTTTTGGGATGATTTAAAGGCAACCCTCGATAAATTATGTAAATAGATTAAATTGTTAAAATAAAACCTATTTCGTAATTCTAACAGTTAAACAAACGTTAAAATATGTTTTACGTAATTTTATTTTTTTATTAAAATAATTATCAGTTAGATTTTACTTTTTTTCAAGAAGCTTATCTTTCCTAATTACCTTGTAAATATTTTAGTTTTGAACTCTTAATCATCTAATTATCTTTTATTAATTAATTAATAATCTCATTTAGAGAGATTTGATTCGGGTTTAGAGGCAGTGCCCCATCTATGCATTTGTCTTATAAAAACAGGAAATTTAAAATTTCCCTTCAAAGTTTGTACATTTTGTTAAATTTATTTCATTTTTATTATTGGATAAAAGTAAATAGATAAATAAGTCGTGACACATCCGTTAAAGATTCAAAATTTACAATGAAACACAAGATAATAAAAGAAAACATAAATATAAAGTTTATTTAAAGTTACTTTGTGTAAATAATTACACTACTACAAAACTGAGTTATATAATAACAAAAAAAATTGATTTTTTGCAATAATTTTATTGAAACTTTGTTATGATATTTCATCATAAATTCATCAAAATTTCTGAAATCACTGGAAAGAAAGCTTATTTCTTTTCAGATAAGAGAGATTATCTCATTAAATAGCCAAGGCCTAACTCAAACTGTACAAGTTACATAATTGAGAATCAGTCGGACAACAGTTACTAGAACACTTGAGCGTTATGAGGAATGTCATACTTTCAAATCACGAGGTCGATTCGGTTCATTAGTTCATCCAGAACAAAAGTTATAATTCGAAGAAGCTATGTGCGAAATAAATTTAATACATTCATTACAATTTGTTCTGCGATTTCTGGCATCGCGAAATTTCGAACAGTTTGTAAAATTTAGGTATCCGGTCAGCCGAAATCTTATAAGGTATCAAAAAATTCACGCCTTTTAAAGAACTTAGCTTATTAAATTCAGTTCTTTGGTGAATGTAAAGACTGAATCGAAACCAATTGGAAAAAATACTTTTTTTCAAATGAAGCGTCCATTGAATAGCCCAAGGAAGGGCTAGATTACAGTTTTTCTCTAAGGTGTTACCGTGAGTCAAACAGTTGACAAAGCAATATTCCCAGAAACACTTCAGACTTTCTTGTACTTAATAAATACTAGGATGTCTCAGTAAGATAAAACCAGGTGTCATACAGTTATGCCTGTGCTCCAAAGATTGATGTCTTGGCACCATGACCTGGAAATTCGCCAAACCTCAATCCCATTGAGAATTATTGGCATGTACTCAAAAACAAACTTCATGATCTAGAATTAACATCAAACTAAGATTTGGTTGAGAAAATCAATGAAATCTAGAACTACTTATTTTCTGTACTATATTGTAAAGCACTGGCGACTGTGATGTCATACCGAATTGTTGCTGTATTGAAAGCTATAAGCAAATTTACATAATATTAAAATAAACAATTGATGATCTGCTCAAATTAAATAAATGCATTTTGGATCATTTTTAACGTTGTGTGCTGAACTTTATGCTACGACTTCATAAAGTCTGTTAGGGGTTCTTTTTGTTGAACTGAAAATTTTTGATATTTTTAAATTAAAAATCATAATTATATTTGAGATAAATTAAAAAATATTATTTTACTAATTAAATTGAAAGAACTTTTGAAAGAAATTATATATAAAAAATTTAAGTTTATAGATAATATTTTGACTAATTAAAATGAAATAAGTTTTATAAAAATAATAATGTAATGATAATATTTTATTAATTAAATCTAAAGAACTTTTATAAAAAAAATTAGATTTAAAAAATCACAATTAAAATAACAGTTTCAGAGTAAAAGATTAGTGTAAAGAAATTTTGATATATCTTGTAACACTTTTAAATAATAAATCATAATGTTTATTAAATTTAATTGTCAACGGAAAGTTTTATTAAAAAAAATAATTTATTGAATATTTTAAAATCAAGTTCTAAAATAAAAATCATAATGTTTTATTGAATATAATTGTCAACGGAAATTCTCATTAAAAAATTATTTATAATTGAATTTTTAAAATTAAAGAAAAATTATTTAGGAATTGAATTTTTTACAGAACATGTTCATTAAAATAATTTTAAAGATCTAAATTTATATTCCAAATTAATAAACATTGTAAAAATTAATAAAACAAAAACAATATATGATTTGAATAAAATAATATACATATATCGATATTATTATTTATATTTAGAGTTTCAAAATCTGGTTATGTAACTGAAATATTGTTCCTCATAAATTTGAGTAATGAAAGTTGTAGTAGAAATAAAGTTTGCAAAAGTATGACTTTGAATTTTAATCACGAACCCAATAAAGTCAAAAGTGATAGACTTCATTCAACAATTATATACTGAGACATCTTCAATTTTATAGAATCAATAATATATTAAATTGCTTCTCTTTCACATTCAATAAATAATCTTCCATCTGTGAAGTAGGTAATCAAATTCTAAATAAACATATTGGATCGACTTGAAGTTAAACTCACAGAAATAAAATAAATGAAAGAGACAAAATGAGAAACAAATCAATTGTTTATACTGGAAAATACAAAAATATAAAATTGAAAAAAAAACATTTCGAAAATATGACGGGAAAATAAAAGTGAAAAATTGTTCTGCAATATTACGAAGAATTTGTTCCACTGACCAGCTGCTTTTTACCGCCGCTGACATCGCTAACACATTTATTTACAGCAAAAAAAACAAAACTCTAATGTTATTTTGTTTTATACTTAGCACTTCAATTAAAAATATTTTTATGTAAGTAATAAATAAAAGAAATTGTTAAAGATCCAAATTCAATGAAAATATTAAGCAAAATTTATAATATTTTTAAAATATAATGAATTACCTCTGTTAATAACAAATCTTTGATGTTCTTCATTTTGATCGTATATTGATCTTGATCCTTCTTTCGAGGAACATGATCCTCTTTTTACATCAGTTCGTGATTTAAATTGAATAGGATTTAAAACAAATTCGCGCACTTCCTTAAACAAATTAATTAAATAAAAAACTATTATTATACATAAAAAAAGATTATCTTCTAAAACAATTTAATACTATTGATATTTTTACTGGTATCCATTTTTAATGTTTCCAGAATGATCAAAAATTTTTAAAAATCTAAAAAAATCTTAATCATTCATTATAGCATTTTTTAATCTATTTATATGATTAATTCGCAATAATATATAGACTTCTTCTGTCCTACATGATTCAGACCGATCAGGATCACAGAAATACACACTAAATTTTATTTCAGCGATTCAATTCATCACTTTTTATTATAAAAATTAATATATTTTGTATAAATGTATTAAATTTTAATTTCGAAATTTCTTACAATGAAAAGTTTATTAAATAATGAATTATAAAAACAGGATTAATAAAAATATATGATATAAAGATTCATTTCATCTAAAAATACGGTGAGTAGGCACATCTTTAAATGGAGGACCATAATAGTTTATAGTTTTAATTTTATGATTTTTTTAAAAAACATACAATAAAAAGACCGAAAAACCTTATTTAAAAAGATTCTTTATTACATTTAAAAAAGAATGAACTAAACAGAGGTAGAATTATAAAATTGTAGAAACTATTCTTATTTCTGCAATTTTGTTAGGTCGTCCACTTCTTTCCTCATCAGACAGTGATGTGAATACAGACAAAGTCTTATTGTAATAAGTGTACATTTTCGTACAGAAGATAGATGTTTTGGTTTCTATGATCTACTACAACTTTTTTACATCATTATTACGAAGTACCTCCTTTGTGTCTCAAAATATACTGTGCATGATACATTTTTGAAGAGATGACACTGAAACACTCTAAACCCCTATAACATAAATTTTCAGTGATGTATAATCACAGTTGTAATATTATTAACAGTAGAGCCTCAAACAACGCCAGATTTGTTGACATGCTTCTGTTATCTTTTCTTGCATCTCAGCTGACTGTCCGAGTAATCAATCTCTTTTGGTGAATCGTTTTTCTTCTTTTAGAGTTTTTTGTTAAATCCCACAGTTTTTCTTTGCAATCTTTAAAGATCGGTCACTTCTTTTTTCATAACAATGTTCAAGTCAGATGAAAACTCTGTAAATCCAATACAGGATGATGAGCTCGGATTGTGCTTCATTTCCATATGTGTCTAACAGCTGACATACTTCTTCATTCTTCTTGGTCTTCTTCTAAAGCACCAAGTGAATAACCCTCCTAAATTAAACGGCATCGTAGATTTTTTGAAAAACCGATACAGATAATAAAAAACCTTCATGTACATGTTAATTTGATGTTTCTAATTCTTCTGTGATGAATATTAAATTTTTACTTGTCATTAAATATTTCTGTCATCATTCTGTTGTTATTCTAAGTCTAAGTTTTAAAGTCTAAAGAAAATAAAATATTATTGATGAGTTTAAGATCCTATACAATTCATTACTTAGTATGTTCTCACAGAGAGTAAATACAATAAAAAATAATTAAAAAATCCTTTAATGGACCTCTTCAGCTGTTGTTTCGTCATCAATCTAATGAAGAACTAATAAATTCACGTGGAAATTTTGTAAGCCAAAGTGATTGAGTTAACTAACCTTATCTGAAAATTCATCCTTTAAAACGAAAAAACATCAAATATCTTGTACTTTTAAAATTAGATTTTAACAATTCAGAACACATTTCTTGTCTCGTGCCATCTCTTAAAAATTGAACTTAACCATTTCAAGACGATTTTTTTCTGCAAACATCAGAAAGTGGAATAGCAAGTTATTAAACGGAGGAACAATCTGTTGATAACATATGCGACTAGATGTATGTAGTGTAACGGCAGCATGAGCATAGCCTGATCGAAATAGTAAAAGACGGAATGGGCTGAATAAATCCCCTGGTAAACGCATTTGAAAAGTTCAGTCTTGTGTAGAAATCTCTTGGGACTAAAAAGTTCATGTATGCATGAAACGGTTAACTGTTTCAAAGAATAATTGTGTCAATGAAATCCTAAAATTTTATAAAAATGAGAAAATATTTTGGTAACAAACTTGTACAGTGAAAATCGAAAAGAAAAGAATAGAAATGTATGAATTATGAATTTATCTATTAAATCAGAATAAAATATGGATTGAAATTAATTTTAAGTATTTTTCTTTTAGGTTATTAAAATTAGGAGAGACAATCGACTTAATAAGAAGAGTTTCGGGGCATGTGATTTATTTCGTGATAGAAGACAAGGAATACTGAAAGAAAGCGATATTTGACAATTTTACGATGATTTAACCTATTCTTGTGCTGTGTATAGATTCGGACAGAATAATTATATTACATATATCCAGACATTTAGAGAATTAAATGTCTGACTTTCATTTTTAAAAATAATATCATATACTTAAATAATATCCAATATGGAAAATTATTTTTAAACTTTCCAAATAAAGTCAATTTAACCCTACAATGTTCATTTTTGTGCAAAAAATATATTGATGGGACAAAAGAGACTGTCATTTTCGTCGTTTAAACAAATTTCAATTGTGCCGACGAGTTACTAACCATTCCATAGATATTGTTTATAGATTCACAATGCGTAAATACTCAGATAATATTACTTGGTAAAAAATATTGCGATAAAAAGTGGTTGGTTCAAATATGAATCACGACACATAGTAAGGTTAAATAAAAAAATTAAAACAAAGATAATAATATGAAATTTAGGAAATTATTTCGCCCCATTCCTAGCTAAGTTTATTTAATAATTGGGATGAATGTTTGAACGTTTGTTGTGTTTGAAAATTTTGTGTTGATTTTGGATTGTATCACTCCTACCTAGGGCTTGCAAATTTTGGATAAACTGGAAACCGGTTTCTAACCGGTTTTTAAAAATTAATATATATTACCATTGTACAATTTTTTTACCCGATTATTAGAAACAATAATTAAAACAAAATTTATTAAACTTTATGTCTAATGAATAATTCAGTCAAAAAGGATAGATAACAAAATAAAATACTATTTTAACAATAAAAAAATACAAATACCACAAAAATTTTTTTATTTTTCGATTCTAAAAAATGCGATCTCATTAAACATAACATGTTTATTGTGTCGTCACCTAGACATGATCGAATTTTTGTACATACATTTCCTGCCGCCGAAAACGCTCTTTCAGCTTCCACGCTTGTCGGTGGACTAGATAGAAGAAAATTATACACTCTCTCAAATTCCGGGCCTCTAACCCCATCCGATTCGAACTTGGTCAACTCCCGGCGAACTTTAGTGTTTAGACTAGGAACATTTTGGTCTTCTTTCTGTGGTTGAACCGTTAATTGATGGTCAATAGCTTTTTGTAACAAATGTTTCATCACATCCACTGTTAGTGGTTCACATATTTCTTCCACAGATTGGAATAGTAATTGTTCATCTTCCACTTCCATAATATTGCCATATCTTGACGAGATTTCTTCATGGTTCGATTTATTAGTCATTCTATTAAGAATTTGAACAATAAGTTTAAGAATCGATGCTTTTGAAAGTTCGGAGAAAATATCAGCATGTGAATTATTTTTAGTATCGACAACGTGGTATTTGTTATGAAGATACTGGAGTAAGCTAGATAAATCTGTTCACCTTTCCTTAAATCGATATAATAGCTCCATTTTCATATCAAATGCCAGCTGGCCCCTACTTTTGTCCAAATGTGAAAGTATAAATTTGAAAGTCGCATCTGTAGTCAAAAGGTTTGCATCTTGCCGACAAAGTGACTCGAGTACCAATTTTATAGGTAAAAGAACAGCAATAGTTTCTGATAGAAGTTTAAATTCAGCATCTGAAAAAGTGTATGATGATTTCATATCGATTAATGATTTTTGAACGCATGTTCGTAATTCATAAAAACGCTCGAACATAAAAAGTAAACTGTTCCATCGCGTCTTAGTGTCCAAGTTCTTAGTGTCTGTTCAAATTCAATGGAAATATTGGAGCTAAAGGATTTTTCTTTACAGTATAACACGTTTAAAATAGTCAAGTGGATTGCGTGTACAAAGCAAAGTTGTTGTTCAGCTTCAATTAGTCTTCCAATTTTTTTTTATTACTGACGCACCATCTGTAGTTACGCAAACAATGTCACTTGACAGACTGATATCAAACATCATTAGCTTTTCTTATAAGATCTAAATACATTTTTCAGCTGGAAAACTTCCAATAATGCGAATTAATCCAAGATTCCAAAATTGTTGTTTAGTATGAATGTTGATGTTTAAATAACGACGATTTGATATTGACGTCCACTCATCGAAAGTCAAACTAAAACCAAAACCTCGCTTTCTCATGTCTGAGGGGTTTTTTTCTAATTACATAGCAAATATTTTGACCATAATTTAACACCATTTTTCGAATTGTATTTGACGATTATGGTATATCTCGAAATCCTTTCGATTCAAGCAGCGATCTGAGATCAGATGATGTACAAAATAAAGAAAATGCCATACCGTCTTTCGCGGTCATGCGTGATATAACCACTGCCAAAGAATCGTCACTTTTCTAATGAAAATATCTTGTAATTTGTTATTTTGATAAAGAAATTTTAGTTGGTGGCGTGGATAAATTTGTGGACGTTTCACTGCTTCCACTACAATCTTTAAATCCTCGTTTCAGAGCAGTAATTTTGTGTACTGTTTGCAAATGCGAATGAAGTGCACCAGTTGATCCACCTAAGCATTCCATTACTTTTGAACATGTTTTGCATTTCGCGAGTAGACCATTTCTCTCTCGAAGAAAATATGGCCAAAGTGATTTGTCATTTTCAATAACTTTCTTGTATTCCTCGAATTTGTAATCCATACTTCTAAAAAAAACAATTATTAAAAATGGATTTAAGGGTCACACATTTATAATTTTCTTTACTTTTCCTTGATACTGAATAATAATTTATTTAATAAAAAATGTATTTAAAATAAATATTTAAACAATTTAAAAAAAAAATAATGTATTTTATTGGAATTACGAGAATTAAAAATAGAAAATAATAATGCAAATGTTAATAATGTAAAGATTTTAAATAAAATTACGAAAACCGGGTTTCCGAGGTTTCAAAACAATGAAAAACCCGGAAAACACGGTTTGCAATCCCTACTCCTACCCACATGGCTGGTTAATATTTTTATTCTTATTATCTGAAAATAATTTGATTAAAATTTAGATTTAAAGTGTAAATGTATTTTTAATTTAAAATCGTTGTAAAATTTAGAATAATTAATTTTATTTCAAATTTTTAAAATATTAATTGAATTAATATTTTAAAATAATTAATATTTATGTAAATTTTAACCAATGAAATTCGTAGAAAATATTTTTTAAGTTTTTCAGATGTCAAATTGGATTAGATATTCGGGGAAAAAATTATCATTCTAATCTTTTTAATGTCGATGAGTGAAAGCCAAATTATGGAATGCCACAAGAATGATCCAAATTATTTATCTAATAAAAATAATCAATGTGTATATTCATAATTAATATTTCCAAAAATCTACACCAAAGTAAGATCAATTTCCAATTTCGTAAAACCAAATACAAATTTTGTAAAGTCAAATTCAAACTTTTTAAAATCAAATTCAACAATTGAAAGATCAAATTCAAATTTCGAGAAATCAAATTCAACCTTTGAAAAATCGAATTCAAAATTTCTAAAGCGAAGTCATCTTATGAAAAATGTGGAAAGATGTAATTGTTATCATGATTCTGTTCGTTTTACTTTGTAATTCTTTGTTTATTTATATCACTTGGAAACTGTATCCACTATTTACTAAACAATATTTATTTTCTACTTAACTTTTCACATCATCGATAACATTCCGAAACATACATAGAACTTTTGCATCAGTCGGTGAGTTCAGTGGAACTTTATTTTAGCTTTGTTGGGTTTTTGATCAAGAATGGAATTCATTAACGCAAAACTTTATATCTAACAAATGGAATGGTGATTGGGATACGTCGAAAGGTTAATTGATGAAGTTTCAAAAGCCTTTAATGATCTTACAAATGGTTAATCATTGCCAATCATTTTTTTTCTGATACTCTGCAAATGAAGGATATTGGACCAGGTCTGTGAAGTTTTTCATTCGATGAACTTGTCTTAAAGTTTCTTGTCTTTTTAATGAATTGAAATTATATGCATACTGAGTAGAGAGAATTGTTTTATTATTTTGCATGGTTTATAACTCATATTAACTGTACAAGGAAATAAAGAAATATTTAATCTGCATTATTCCTTATCATGATCGACTCGAAAAATACTTTTACCTAAGATTATAACTGATAAATTTGCAATGGTTTACAATTGTTTAACATTTAATCTTACAAATTTTGAATTTGATCTTTAACTGGTGTAGTAAATAATTTTTATAAATTATTTGATAAGCCTCTTGCATTGTTAATACCAACCCAAAATATAAGTTTTATTATAAATTTACTTAACTTAGAAATTCAAACGTTTTTAAGCATTATGAATAAAATCAAATATTTTATTCAGTACGGTAAATTTCCGTATGTATCAAAATCGTTTGTCAAGTTATGATCTTAAACTAAAACATATTTGCCACTGTCTGCTTTCATTACTTTAAAAATGAATTATATTTTTACCAACAAAAAAAGATAATTACCAAAGTGTATAAGTAATCATAAAAAATCATCAATTAGGAAGTCAATGTAAATGAAAATAGACGATGAGAATAGGTCTCGGTTAGACAATGGTTTGTTTGCCGACGACTACGAGCATTGTATAATTATTATTGACATTAGTCTTCATGTTGGAATTATTTGGATATCTACATCGTGTGTCACCAACTAAAATATTTTCCCTTCCACTGTAAATTATAAAACGAGTATGTGGAAGAACAGTGAAACAAGGATTTATGACTGAAAGGAACAACCACTAAGACAGAACTTTTTGGTGATATATTTTATTCATAAAAATATTTTAACAGTAATCATAATAAATATTGTTAAATTTTTGTAATTTTGTGATAGATTTGTGCAATGTTATTGCATTTGGAGTTCAAACGAATTTTTCTTTTTAGGATCCTCTACAATTTAGTACAAGAAATTTTCAAAAATAAAATATTCGATTTTCTTCTTTCTTCTTTTGCACCTTAGCCGTTGGGCCCTGGGTGCACCCAATTATACATAAACCTTCGTCACATTTATCTATTTATATGCTCTCTTCTCAGACATTCCATGTTCAATCCAGTCCATTCTTTTAAGCCGTCTGTCAATTGTCTCTTTGGTCTTCCTTTTGGTCTTTCTTCTTCCACTATGCCTTCAATCATAACCTTCGCCAGTGCTTATTTTCTTATCTGATGTCCGTAAAATTTGAGCTTCCTTATCTTGATGGTTTTTTCTATTAATTCCGGTCTTTTACCTAGTATTTATGTCACTCTCTTCCAGATAAATTAGTTAGTTTTCTTTTCTTTCTCCGTGATCTTTAATATACTCATGTAGCACTTCAGTTAAAATGCTTTTCTGATTTATTGTCCAACTATCCCGACCACAGAGAAGTGTTGCCCACTTATTTTACTTAGTGATCTTTATTCTGCTCTTGAGATTGATTTCTTTGAGGTTAATACTGTGATAAGCTTAATCATTGTGCTCGTTCCAATCATTAAAAATAAACATAATCAACATAGTAAACAAACATAAATTATAGGACATGTTCAAATATAAACCATCAGTGAATACAAAGAATATAAATAACAATAGCATTGCTATTTAAATAGTAAATCAACTTAAATATAATACGAAAGAAGATTTCCTTGATTAAATCAACATTTACTAATAAACAGAATTAGATTGGTTGAACATGGACTAAAAATAGTTCGAATTTAGATAGCTTTATAAAATGTTCAAAAAGTACCATAATGGCTATTTTAAAAGCTTAATGAAATATAAATGATATTTTATGTACTAAGTGAAAATTCACTGTCAAGTCTTATGATTAAATTATGTTATTATATGCAGTATGATTTATTAATTCAGTTGCAAATATATATATATATATATATATATATATATATATATATATATATA